>CM041779.1:143965484-144202547 GCA_023374045.1 Limonium bicolor | reverse complement strand
GCGAACAATACGCAAGGCAAAACAGGAAGAGCAACCGATGCCCTGAGCAGATTGACAACGAGCCAGGGAACCAAACCAAACATAGTTGACAACAAAATCGTAATCCAAAATAGTTCAATGCAGAGGAGTCCGACTCTAGTGAAGGATCGAAGATCAGATACAAAAAATGTTCAGGTATCGAAATGAAATTCAAAGGCCGGGAAGGATTTTTCGATACTAGACCCGAATTTAAATCGAAATCGTAGAAGTCCGGTAATCGCTCAAAGCGAAGAAGCACGAAACTCAAAAGCACACAAGGATAACTCGTTTCTACTCAAATCCAGCAACCTCGTCCAGGTAAAGTCAGAATAGTCAATGAAAACATAAAATCGAACTGCCAAAGAGATATAGCCAGAGAAAGCAGAGGTTCAAGATTTCGCCACCGTATTTCAACGACGAACTTGTTGATGGATGTCGAGAGTGCCCAGTTAGGGTTTTGAGAGAACAGAACGCAGAGCTTGGAGCGGGGAACTGATGCGAAGGTTTCGAGCAGGAAGCTGATGCGAAAGCTTCAAACGGGAAGCCGATGCACAAGCTTTGAGCGAGAATTGGTGACCTTCGACGCGGTCTGCTGTTGCGGCGCCAGAAGAGGGTGGTGGAGTCGGTAGAATGAGCGAAAGGAGGTGTGGTGGTGGTGGAATCCTGATTCCGTCGAAGGGCGACGAAAATTGTGTGATCGTAATGAGTTTTAGAGGGAGTTCAAAAGGATTTGGGGAGGGAGAAGGTGAGGCTTGAGCTCAATCAGAAACCTAGTTAAAGAAGAAGGTGGTGTTGAATTGGGAGAGGAGTTTTCTGGTTTCGATCAGTTTTTTGGAATATGAGCAATTGTTAGTGTTGAGGGAATGGAAAATTGTGAAAGAGATTGAGGCAGTGGAGGAGAATCATCGGTGTGTTGCCTTCAGTTGAATGTGGCGATATTTAGGGACCTGGAATCGATCAACGATGAATAGAAAAGGGAAGGTCGACTGATAGGATTTCTATGGTTCTTTCTTGTTTTTAAGATCGACAGGAAAAAAATCGAAGATGAAGGTGTCGGCTACTCTTCTTGTTTCGAAAATGGAAGAACGACCAAATAAAACTGGGGGATGAAGATGGAAGTCCGGTTTCCCCCCTTGTTGTCTACTGTACAAGTTGTTTTTTATAATGAGAGGGTGGGGTTTAGGGTTTTTGAGTGGGTTTGGGCTTTTGTTTGGGCCTGTAGGTCCAATGTTTGGAGCTGGAATGGGTTTAAGGGACTGGGGCTGGACCAGACTTCAATCAAGTGTGGATTATGTTTGTGAGCTGAAGATAAAAGTGTATAAATTGAAATGAATTGAAATGACTACAAAACCACTAATGTTAATGGCAGAATAAAATAAAATATAAGTAAAAGTGGAAAGACGAATAAATAAATGAATAGAATATAAATAAGATTAAGATTGTAAAATAAGTGAATAAACAAAAGGGATGGCTTTGAAACAGAAATGTCGATGGAAACTTTTTGTAGAAGATTGGCCTGTTTTTATAAAATGCTTGAAAAATCAGTTCGAAAGCTTATTAAAAGGTGGCTTCATTTTGGCACGCACCCTAAAAAAATGAAAAAGAAAGGAGACGACCCCTCTTATTCTATTCATTATTTCACAATTTGCTTTATGGGGTGAGAATTTTTGGTGCCTACAGATGGCTCCCCTTGATTCAATTTTGCAAACCCTTGCAGATTTGGATCAAGGTTGACGGGGCGCCAAAAATTCTCACTACGGTTTAGTGGTGCATTGGGATGCGACCACGAGTGTGTGAAGGCGATTGAAAGCATGAGGACTTATGACGAGCCTCAGTTAGACCTCTTGACATCTAACCCTAGGACTTACGACGAGCCTAGGATACTAACAATTAGATTGATTGGGGTGCACGAGGACTCATGACGAGCCTCAACTAGACCTCTTGACATCTAGCTGTAGGACTTATGACGAGCCTATAATACTAACAATTAGATTGATTTAGGGTGCACGAGGACTTATGACGAGCCTCAACTAGACCTCTTGACATCTAGCTATAGGACTTATGACGAGCCTATAATGCAATTGAAAGTATGAGGACTTATGACAAGCCTCAACTAGACCTCTTGACATCTAGCTATAGGACTTATGACGAGCCTATAATACTAACAATTAGATTGATTTGGGGTGCACGAGGACTTATGACGAGCCTCAACTAGACCTCTTGACATCTAGTTATAGGACTTATGACAAGCCTATAATGCAATTGAAAGTACGAGGATATATGACGAGCCTCAACTAGACCTCTTGACATCTAGCTATAGGACTTATGACGAGCCTATAATACTTTAATGGAGTACCGTACTAGTAGCGTAATAGCTGCCTAGCAGGTGGATGTAAAACGATCTTGCGGTAGTAGCGTAATAGCTGCCTAGTGAAGGAAAAACGACGGGACCGCACTAGTAGCGTAATAGCTGCCTAGTGGGTTATGAAATGAACGATCTCGCACTAGTAGCGTAATAGCTGCCTAGTGGAGGAAAAAACGGCGGGACCACACTAGTAGCGTAATAGCTGCCTAGCGGGTGTAAAATGAAAGGCGACCGTACTAGTAGCACAATAGCTGTCTAGCAGGTGTAAAACGAAAGGTGACCGTACTAGTAGCGCAATAGCTGTCTAGCAGGTGTAAAACAAAAAATTTGACCGCACTAGTAGTGCAATAGCTGTCTAGCGGGTGTAAAACGAAAGACGACCGTACTAGTAGCGCAATAGCTGTCTAGCAGGTGTAAAACAAAAAATTTGACCATACTAGTAGCGCAATAGCTGTCTAGTGGGTGTAAAACGAAAGGCGGCCGTACTAGTAGCGCAAAAGCTGTCTAGCAGGTGAAAAACGAAAAATTCGACCGCACTCGTAGCGCAATGGGTGTAAAATGAAAAATTCGACCGCACTAGTAGCGCAATAGCTGCCTAGCGGGTGTGAAGATGCGTCAGACAATGAGCAAATTTTGTGGGTATATGCAGATGATATGTGATGTGAGGTGATTAACCAATGTATTAATTGAATTAAACTCCCTGTTTGTGGATGTAGCTTTTTGTGTGAGCAGACGGCTCCAGAGTTGTTTCAAATTTTGAGATGACTTTGGCATGTGGTGATGGCTCCGGTATGGACTGATGGCTCCGGATTACGTTGATGGCTCCGGTGCGGTCAGGTGGCTCCAGTGTGGTCGGAGGGCTCCGACATGATTCATGACCCCATTATGAGCAACGGCTCTGGGGTGGTTCGTGGGTTTCGATTTGGATTGAGATTTTGAGTCGAATGGTGGGTTGATGTGATTGGTGGACTGTGTTATGTTTGACGTATTTTGATGTGGTAGATAAATTCTTGGTCATGGATGGACGGCTTCGGCCCGGTTATGGCTTCAGGGTTCTCTCATGATGGCTCCAGGATAGCTCGGGATGGCTCCGGGAAGGGCTACGAGATGGCTCTATTTGGTGATAGCGAGGAAGACAGGGGCATTTTTCCTTTGAGGTGGTCGCACCCTGGGCGGGCTGCCTACGTACTCAATTTCGTATTGAGATCAGACCATACGTAGTTCAACCTGTGTAGGCAAGACCCTGGTGATGAAATGGCTCTAACAGGGATGTTAGGTGGCTCCTATATTATTCTCGAACTGTTGAGATGGCTCCTGTGTAGCTCTAAAGATGGTCACAATGTCTGAGGACGGCTCCCGTATGGCTCCAATTTGGCTTTGGGAGGGGTGTCGATGAGACTCAAGTATGACAGTGGATGGCTCCGAGATTGTCTTCGTACGGCTTAGGATGGCCTTATTTTGGTTCGATGTAGCTCAAAGGTAGCCTAGGACGGCTCTAAATGCTTCGATGTAGTTCGAGGATGGCCCCGGGTGGCTTCATAATGATTCGACGTAGCTCAAAGATGGCCCGGAATGGCTTCAACTTGATTTCCTTTGATAGGAAGTTTTACTTCAACTACAGCAACTGAAGTCGACTCTCAGCGAGACTAGGCAGAGTTCTTACCAATCAGATGTTGATGATGGTGTGCTTATGATGCATGCAAATATTAAATGCTAGATACGATGCAAAATGCATATGAAGTTTTTGTAGAGAAGGTACGGTCCTATCTCTATTAATATGAGGTTTACGAATATAAGACATATTCGATTCGATCTTGAATGATTGTTGAATTGGAAGGCGTGAATCATTTTTCTCGCATGGAGGGATACGGGTCAATCTCTCGTGAGTTTGGCTGTGTGTGCAAAGTGGTGTGATGATACTCTCGATGCTTAGAGCAGTATTTTCCTAAGAATTTCCTTTCGAGGTTCTGGACTTTCCGATCCTCACAAATTCCTCACTTGCAATGAGATTAGCTGTTTATGATTTGGTGCTTCGATCAAAGAATCACTCGCACTCGAAAGACCTTGTGGGGTAAGGTCACACTCTTCCACTCATGATCCCTTTGGGATGATGGGACATGTTGATAATGAGTATGAAGCTTATGATTCATGTTTCAGATCCGGTACTCTCTGTTAACGCTCATTAACTTATGAGTCAGAGGTATTTATTGGATTGTAACGGGGATGAGGGGTATGATGCATGTCACATGGGACTGTGGGATTTATTTGGGAATCGTGGAGCTTTTGTGCAATAAAGGACATGTTTCACCTTTGCCATGGGTGGAATGATTAGACGGGTTTTGATAACCCCTTATCGGTTTCTTCGGGACATCATTGGTCCTTTTTGCTTATTTTCTCCTTCTTCTTTGGTGTGTGATTTTCGCATTCCTGCTTCCTGCTTTTGGAATCGCATGGGCTCATCAACCTTCTTGAGCATTTTCTACTTACTTTCTTGGCTTTCAGCTTTGCTTTCAGCTTTGGAGTTTTCATTGACTCGCTAATCTTCTCAAACATTTCGGTGTTCTTTTTTGGTGTCTGACTTTGGAGTCGGATTGGCTCATTGATTCCTTTGGACATTTTCGTTTGTTGTTCTTGTGAAAGATGGTGGGGGAGAGACCATGGCTCCGGCTCTTTCGAGATCCTCTATTGCAAGGGCAAGTAAGTATATGTACGTGGGTTGGCATGTTGTGGAGTTCACAGGAAAAAGGTTTATCGTGAAAGGCTCAGCGGGGCTAACTAAGGGATTATGTACAGGGCAGTCAAGGCTTTTTCGTCTTGTGGAGATTTTAATTCCTAAGTGCCTCGTGATTCTCATTAGTCAATGATTGTTTTCTTATTAATTATCGGATCTTTGCATGAATCACAACTCACATCCTGTTTATCGATATTGATCTCGCTATGAATTGTGCCTCTCCATGTGCTGAAGGAAAGCACAAGTCACTCGTGGTTTTACCTCCATGGACTCGCTCTATCTTCCCTCATCGCTTAGTGGGTTGTCCAATACACTCAACTAAAATTCCAGGGAAAATACCACTCTTCGCATGCCACACATTCGGTTTGTGGTGCTGGCTTTGACTAGACCCATGTGTTCATTGACGGGTCGAGAGTTCAATGGTTCACGCACTCTATTCAATTAATCTCTCAAGATTTTCGCCAAAATGTCGCTTCGATACGAATATATGCAAATGCAACTATCTACAATGCAACTTATTTTGGTAATATGGAATTACTTATGTATAAGATGCACGAAACACTGAAAAACGATGCATGAAGATGGTTGACTTTGGATTTTGACCGAATGTTTTTTTTG
This sequence comes from Limonium bicolor, assembly GCA_023374045.1. Lineage (NCBI taxonomy): Eukaryota > Viridiplantae > Streptophyta > Magnoliopsida > Caryophyllales > Plumbaginaceae > Limonium > Limonium bicolor. The sequence goes on along the minus strand of CM041779.1, from coordinate 144,196,815 downwards.
TTATGTGGTTTTCTTTTTGGATGCAATGCATGCGTGGTAAGGCTACACCTAATCTCGCTTGAGTCGGTTTTAGTTGAGGATCCACGATGTTCATCTCGCCAACAATGGTTCTTTAGGCGGTCGGTTACTGAGTGGGTCCTGGAAGAAACGTGACCCCACATGTTTTAGCTGTAAATTGAACCTTGACCGCTTAAGGAGTGGTAACCCTTATATCGCGCCAGTCAACATGATAAAACTGTCTTGTTCTTCCTGTGATTCCTGGATAGGTCAAACAAAAAAGGGAGAGGGATGGGATGCAACCCTTCAAACACTTTCATTACAATAAAACATGACTCAACTACTTTCTGTCATTTTCGTCATGGATTAACACATGGTCCTACATGGCTCGGTGATGCCTCAGGAAAGTGCGCCTTCGTGGTCTAGGATGAACGTCTTAGCTCTAAAGAATATACCTCTCCTCTGTCTATCAGATCTTGGATTGCGTTCTTTAGTGTGGTACACTCATCGGTGGTGTGTCCCCGGATTCTATGATAGTCGCAGTATTCATGCAAATGTGGCCCAAGTTTTTTGATTCTTGACCTTGTATTGAAAAGTGCTAGATGACCTCCCTCGACTAATATTTTCAATGCTTTGCTGAGCGACAGTCTGAGGTTCGAAAGTTGTCCCTGTGAGCTTTGTCTGAGTGTACGTTCCCTTCTTTCCATGATTTCAGGTTGATCTGTCAATTTGATTTCAGTGTCCTCCAAAGCAATCACGGCCGCCATCAATCGTTTGAAGTGACAAATACCCAGGTATCTCAACTGGCATTGGTACTCTTCTCTCAGGCCAGAAATCACCATTTGTATTTGTTCTTCCTCTTTTGGTCGATTATTCATTTGCCCAGCCTTCACCCTCCATCTTTCTATGAATTCCCTCACAGTTTCGCCATGGTTTTGACGGGTGATTTCTAAATCTCTGTGTGTAACTTCACGATGAAATTTACCACCGTATTAAGTGAGAAATTCAAAGTACAGGTCTTTGCTTGACTTTTCTTTCAAATCCAGGCCCATAATCCAAGAGTAAGCAGGCCCCTCTAAGTAGAATCTAAAGCACGCGGCCTTTAGCTCATTGGATAGACCATGTAAATCCATGAGCTTATCATACCTATCAACGTGATGCCTTGGGTTTCCAATCCCTTCATACTTCTTCATTTCAGGCAGACTCATGCCCTTTTGCAGACGAGCATCAGGATACGGGTTAACTGGCTCCCAACCTGCAGACTTAAAACGTTGGGCTAGCTCTAGTTCCACCTTCAGTTCTATCACTAATTCTTTCATTGGACTCGCTCTGAGATCAAGGTTTTGGATTGAAATGGCTTTCTCAGGGTAGCCGGTGTCAAGAGATTGAGAGGGCAGTATTGTTCCTGGTTGAAGGTGTTGGCTTGAATTTGATGAGTGATGAGATATTTGCCAAAGAAGGACATATTTTTGTGTGGGCAAGGAGAGGTTTAAGCCGGAATGCACCATGGGGGAAGATGGGCGTTGGGTCTTTCCCTTATCACAGACCATTTGTGGTTGCCAATTCCCTCTGGTGGCGGTTGGGGTTCTCAGAGTTGAACTGTTCATAGGTGAAGAAGGCATGCTTGGTGTGGTTCGGGCTTGGACAGAGAGAGTGTGATGATCCATTGCTTGAAACTCATAGGCATCGTATGCAGAGTAAGTTGGAGAGTCCTTGTAACTGCTATCCGACCCCGCATAGACCCTAGTTATTCTTCTTTGGACAAATTCTTCTATCTTCAGGTTTTTCTCCAAGTCATCAGCAAGGTCATGGATCAATCTTTCATGAACAAATCGACCTTCAACTGTTTGATCCTGTCGAGGGGCTCGCTCCATCTTTTCTACCGATGCTATAGGTAGACTGGTCTTCTTTCTTTCCAGTTGCCAACTGTTACGAACACCTGCATGCATAAGGATTAGAATGAAGAAGAAGAAGTAATATCAGTATGTTTTGTTAAACAAAAATTTGTTGTGTGATGAATGCGAATGATTGTTGGTGCGAAACGATTTATCTTGAAAATGTTGAGAGATGGGCGTCACTTTATTTCATCAATTTTTTAAAGGGGATGTATCCGTAGACACCGCAAATTTCACCCCATAAAGCAAAGTTTTAAGAGTGGTAGATAAAACGTGAAGGGTCGTCACGTTTTTTCCTTTCTTTAAACAAGACGTGCATGCCAAAAGATACCGAGTTTTTGGAAAACAACAATTTTTTTAAAAAAAATGTGTTTTCAAAGTGACGGATTTTCTCAATATGAATTTTGACGCTCAGTCATTCGCAAAGAAAATAGGGAGTGGGGAACCCTATACACATTGATCTAAACAAATTCAAAGGAGTGTATAAACCTATACATGTAATCTATTCAGAGATGGACGGGAGAGAAAAGAAACATAGGGGGAAATCCTATACATCATCAGTCCTAAAAAGTCATTAAAAGGGGAATTTTGAGCTAAACTTCTTCTGAACTCCTCCGGTCCGTCTACGGGCTTCTGAATGACTGCTCACGCTCGGCCTCCTAGTCGGCTGCTCGCTCATCTTTGGGTTCTTAAGCGGCTGCTAGCTCGTCTTTATGTTTTTGACCGGCTGCTCATTCACCTTCGGGCTCTTGACCGGTTGCACGCTTGTCTACGGGTGCTTGACCGACTGCTAGCTCAATTTCAGGCTTTTGCAGTGAAGCAAAACTGTGATGAAACAAAACGAGTTGGTGTTCTTCTGACTTTTGACAATTTGAAATCGAACCGGTGTCGCTAGTCTTCATGTCGCTTGACTCGGGTTGGTACACCTCTGATTATGTATACAGTTGGTGTTAGTCTTCATTTCGCTCGGCTAGCTCCACAGGTTGGTGCGCCTCTGATTTTCAGCTCGATCCGCTCCGACGAGGGAATAAGGGATATATTCTTGAGAAAGGAAAAGGTGAATGATCAATCATAAAATCTTATGTGAAAATCCACCACTTTTGTGAAAACACGAAATGACTAGTACGCTCCACAGTAATGACCGCTACTCTTGAAGGTGGGTAGAACTTCAAAAGTAACGGGTCACAACATGGGGACTGAGTCATTTATTTTGAAATACATTTGTGAAAATCAACTTTAAAAACTGTTTTCGAAAACTATTTTGAAATAATGATGGTAAAGAATGTTGTTTGAAACTCGTTTGTAGAAAATAGGTTTTTGAAATCTATTTTTGAAAATTGTTTTGGAAATAACATTTAGTGAGATAAAGTTTTTGAAGATGAATTGACAGATTTTGGAAACCCCATTTGTGTGTAGATATTTCGTGGAACTCTAAATTAAACAAGCTCGTAACAGATTTTAGGGACATGCAAACGAGAATTCCGAACATTTTAAAAGGGATTGGTTTGAGAAAGTGGTTTGCACACATGTATAGCATAAAGTAAATCGTGGCTATATTTGATGTGGAGCTGTAAGTGTCAGTGTTGGGATAATCACTTTCCAGGTCAATTATGACTCCGTCTCACCGAGGGAACCGTCATTCCTTCACTGTCATCTCTCGGGGTTTTTCTCTGCTATGCCCCTTGCGGGGAATGTTATAAAGAAGGCCCCTCATCGAGTGAGTAAGTTCGAAAGGTCAGGACACCCGAAGTGATAAGGAAACATACGCCACGGCCAGTGATGATCTGACAACACCCCACTTTTCAGGAAACTCAAGGAAGTACTGCATGGGAACGGGTCTCTCGTCATCTGCACGGTCAGGTGTGTCTAAAGTCCAAATTATTCACTCACTACGTTGTGCCATGTATGGGTATCCGGTAAATACGGGATCCTTTATGGATGTGTAGCGTGACATTGGGCTCTAGAGACACCCGTGGTGTAGAGGAACAATGGAGAACTGAGCCCATGCAATCTTCAGGGTAAGACAGAAGGGTGGTCATACAAGCGGCATACAAAGGGGGTGACTACCCATAAAACCCGACCTAGACACCGGACCAGGCAGCTGGACACCGAAGGCTTATGGTTCACTATATGCTGGCTTAGACTCGGATAATGGAAGGTATTTTTGGATCATGAGCCTGCAGGGCGTAGGTCAATGACCATCTTGCCCCGGTCGGGATTCCATGACTCGTGGAAAAATCAGGTGACACAGAAGAATGCATGTCCTAAGCTACCCTCCCATGCACCCCACAATCACAACATAAATATAAAAGCGATGAAGTCAGTATCATCTTATTTGCTAAGAGTTTTATCTTGGAAGTGTTTCCAAATTGGTTGTTTATTAGCCTAGAGGGAAGTTAGCTTCACTCAGTCCTAAGTGTCTCTTTCTAATAGTGAGCTAATCATTAACCCAATTGTTGTAATGTTTGTTGCGGATCTAACAAATCTTAGCTGTCCTCATCAGGCATACACTCTGAGTGTGGAGTAGAATAATCCTAGAGGCTTTGAAATGAATCTCTTGAAGGTTTTGAAAGAAGTTGGGGAATCCTGACAATTATGAATGGAGTTCAGTCTTCCTTGAGTTTGAGAAAAACTTACTCAATTTTTCCCCAGCAGAGTCGCCATTCTGTGGAGGGTGATTTTTCGGTATGAGGGGGGTCTATCTAAATATGGTCTGACTAAGAAGCCTAGATCATAGAAAATGCCATTCTGTGGAGGGTGAAAACCTGTTATTCTGGCATCCCTCAAATACCTACTACATCGTCCGTCTTTCCCAGAAAGCTTATGGGGAATGCTAGTGAGCACTACACCCACTCTCAATGGGCTCCACGCGGACTTATGCCCTAAGGGCGGAAATTGACTAGAGTCGCCACCTAGTTTGACCTAAGATACTAGGAAGGAAGGGAGGGAGGGTTCTAAGAACCGTTAATTGACTCTGAGATTGTTGCCTATGGATAGGACTTATCTGGTCATTTCAGAGATTCTATTGTGGGTTCGCACTGGGTTACACCCCTCAGAAGTGGCAACGACCACGACTTCGGATTGGTGCCCGAGGAAACCTCGGTCTCCAATTGTCGGGATTGCCTTCTTTCAAAACCTTATTAAAGAGAGATTCATTTCAAAGGGCCACAATGATAGGATTAGGATAGGAAGAGAGAAAGAGAGTGGATGAGGCGAGCTTTTCTGCCAAGCTAGCGCCATGAAGAGGAATTAGTGAATTCAAATGAGTATAGAATGAAGATTTGGGAAAGTCTGAGCTCGAGTGAATAGACAAGACTTGGAGTCTAATGGTTTGAAGTATGAGGGAGCCGAAGAAGGTGTGAGCATTTTGAGAGATTTGAGAGCCACCTTAGAGGGGAAAAGGGTTTTTTGATTGGAATGGGGTCGCACCCTAGATGGGCTGCCTACGTACTCAACTCCCTGTTGAGATCAGACCTTACGTAGTTCAGAGTTTTTTGGGTTTTTGGAGATTTTGGGGTTTTGAAGGTTTTTGAGGTGTTTCAAAGGTTAGAATGCGAGACGCTCGGGTCTATGAGACATTTGGGATGTTCATGTAGTGGGAGTGATGGGATGTCAAAGTCTACAAGACGCTCAGGTCTGTGAGACGTTTGAATATTAAAATGGCGGAAGAGGTTGAAGTGTTTGAGTCTGTGAGGCGCTCGGGCCTGTGAGACATTTAAAATCTTAAGATGGTGGGGAAATTGAGATGTTCGAGTCTGTGGGGCGCTCGGGCCTATGAGACTATAGAAGTTTGGAAGAAGTTGGGATTCAGGAGATGTTTCAAGTTTGGATAATGATTTGAGTGTGAGGCAATTGGAATTTGGGAGAGATCTCGGGCTTTTTGGGTTCGAGGTTAAAATAGTTGAGGTTTTGGGATGTTTTGAGATTTGAAATGAGATGATGATGGGTTGAGTTGTTTGGAGGAATGATTGTCAAAATCGTCTCTTAAAGTTTTTAAAATCGAAAAATAATTTTTTTGTTTTAAAAGGGCTGATAATCCCGAGGGATTACCCTATGTACCCCCTCAAACACGGCACTTAATTAATGGTAAGTGCCGAGGCTCGAAAGATGGGGCAATGTATTTATGTCTAAAAATAGGATTTAGAGAGAAACACCATGAATGAGATGTTCTTGGTCAAACCCTAATAACGTCTCTAACTCCTGGGTTTTTAAACGTTAAAAACCGAAAACATTGAAATCGAGTGGAAGGGAGTTAGACGATTCTAAAATCCCGGCTGCAACTAGGAAGGTTGTTACTTCCCTAGCACCCCGCCTTGTAAAATTCTAGGCTGCAATTAGGGGAGGTTTGTCACTCTAATGCCCCGCCTAAAGAGATCCAGACTGCAACAAGGGAGGTTACGACCCTAGTGCCCCGCCTCGGATTTTTATTTTGGAAGGGAGACAAGTGATGCTTAACTAGGAAGAAAACGTTCTTTGAAGGTGTTAGACATCCCATGTTCCCCGAAAACGGTTTAGTTTTGAGTTTGAAAACTAAGTTGGAAAACTTTTGAAGTTGTTCGGAATTCTCGATGAAGAAACACTGATTTTGAGAAATGTTTTAGGAGAAAACCTTCTGTATATGTGAGAAGAACTTTCTGCATTTGAGAAGAGTTTTCTGTGATGTGAGAAGAGTTTTTCTTTTAAAATTCCACAAAATGGTTTCTTTGAAAATTTGAAGAAATTTGAATGAAAAGATTGTCTGAAACTTGAGAAAAGAGATTTTTTTGGATTTTTGGAGTTTGAACGGGATTTTCAATGAGTTTGAAGTGAATGCATTAAGTTTGAATTGGATTGGGCCAAATGAATTGGGTTTGGATTGAATTTTGGTTGGCATTAGAAAACAAGGCGGGTCAAAGTTAGTCCGAGTCAAAGTGGGATCGAGTCAAAGTTGGGTCAAGGCCAAACTTGGGCTGGTCAAAGCTCGGATTGGGTCAAAGTCAAAGGTCAAAATTGGACCGAGTCAAAGTTAGGTCGAGGTCAAAGTTGGACCGAGTGGGCCGAAATAGGCTTTTTGGGCTTGATGAGCCGAAATGGGCTTTTGGGCTTAATGAGCCAAAATGGGCTTTTCAATTTGCGCTGGAATGGGCCTTTCAATTTGGGCCAGAATGGGCCTTGTTGGGATTTCAGGTCGAATTAGGCCTTGTTGGGATTTCAGGCTGAATTGGGCCTTGTTTGGATTTCGAGCTGAATTGGGCCTTGTTTGGGTTTCGGGCTGAATTGGGCCTTGGGCCTTTTTATTTGGGGTGACGATTGTTTTTGGGCTGAAATGGGCCTTCGGCCTTTTTATTTGAGCTGAAGATTATTTTTGGGCTGAATTGGCATTTTGGGATAGACTTGGGTTTGATTTGGACTTTTGGGCCCGATGGGTCAAAATGGGCTTTTGGGCTTGATGGGCCAAAATGGGCTGGTATGGGCCTTTCAATTTGGGTCAGAATGGGCCTTGGGCCTTGATGGGCCAAAATGGGCTTTTAAAATAAAGCCTTTGAAAAGGATCTTAGAAATGGGCCTAGTTAGGCTTAAGACAATGGATCTGATTATGTTAGTCTTTGGGCTTTTGAAAATTGGGCCAAGCTAAAGGCTTGGGCTGAATTGAGATTTGGAATTGGACTGATTTTTATTGGGCTTTTGCTTTGAGATTTTGAAGTTGATTTTGATTTTTATTTTTGTATTATATTACAATAATAAGTGTGGTTTGGGCTTAAGGATCACCCAATTTGTTAGGTGGGACCATGACTCACCTAAATCTCTGGGTTCACCCACTATCCTAAGGCTTGGACCTAAGGTCTAATAACTAGGGCTTAAAGTGAGTCCAAATATGGGTTAAGAATTACAAAGGCCCAAGTAACCGTAGTCCAAAAGATTTACGAAACAGTAAAAGCAGATCGTAAACCAACAAATATATATATACAAAAGAAAGAAAAGCAAAGAAGGTCCATGTACTGATCGGGCCCACAAACTCATCGAGTGCATAAAATGAAACAGATTACAGAATTTTAAGGAGTTCGAGCCAAACCCAATGAATACATGAGATGAGCGAACAAAAGAGAAAGCCACCACATATTTCAGATACGAGCAACGACAATACATCTCGAATGACTGAGAAAACAGACTAGAGATTAGTATTGATTAGGGCAATGATTCCATCGCGCGAAGACAATACCGCCAGATAAACACAGATTAATGAGTCATAATAACCCATTAACTAATCCAGCAACTCATTCACAGTTATTAGCATGAATCATACTGATTCCTCATGTTGCGAACAATACGCAAGGCAAAACAGGAAGAGCAACCGATGCCCTGAGCAGATTGACAACGAGCCAGGGAACCAAACCAAACATAGTTGACAACAAAATCATAATCCAACATAGTTCAATGCATAGGAGTCCGACTCTAGTCTAGGATCGAAGATCAGATACGAAAAATGTTTAGGTATCGAAATGAAATTCAAAGGCCGGGAAGGATTTTCCGATACTAGACCCGAATTTAAATCGAAATCGTAGAAGTCCGGTAATCGCTCAAAGCGAAGAAGAACGAAACTCAAAAGCACACAAGGATAACTCGTTTCTACTCAAATCCAGCAACCTCGTCCAGGTAAAGTCAGAATAGTCAATAAAAACATAAAATCGAACTGCCAAAAAGATATAGCCAGAGAAAGTAGAGGTTCAAGATTTCACCACCGTATTTCAACGACGAACTTGTTGATGGATGTCGAGAGTGCCCAGTTAGGGCTTTTGAGAGAACAGAACGCAGAGCTTGGAGCGGGTAACTGATGCGAAGGTTTCGAGCAGGAAGCTGATGCGAAAGCTTCAAACGAGAAGCCGATGCGCAAGCTTTGAGCGAGAATTGGTGACCTTTGACGCGGTCTGCTGTTGCGGCGCCAGAAAAAGGGTGGTGGAGTCGGTAGAATGAGCGAAAGGAGGTGTGGTGGTGGTGGAATCCTGATTCCGTCAAAGGGCGACGAAAATTGTGTGACCGTAATAAGCTTTTAAAGGGAGTTCGAAAGGATTTGGGGAGGGAGAAGGTGAGGCCTGAGCTCAATCGGAAACCTAGTTAAAGAAGAAGGTGGCGTTAAATTGGGAGAGGAGTTTTCTGGTTTCGATCAGTTTTTTGGAATATGAGCAATTGTTAGTGTTGAGGGAATGGAAAATTGTGAAAGAGATTGAGGCAGTGGAGGAGAATCATCGGTTTGTTGCCTTCAGTTGAATGTGGCGATATTAAGGGACCTGGAATCGATCAACGGTGAATAGAAAAGGGAAGGTCGACTGATAGGATTTCTATGGTTCTTTCTTGTTTTGAAGATCGACAGGAGAAAAATCAAAGATGAAGGTGTCGGCTACTCTTCTTGTTTCGAAAATGGAAGAACGACCAAATAAAACCGGGGGATGAAGATGGAAGTCCGGCTGCCCCCCTTGCTGTCTATTGTACAAGTTATTTTTTTATAATGAGAGGGGGGGTTTAGGGTTTTTGAGTGGGTTTGGGCTTTTGTTTGGGCCTCTAGGTCCAATGTTTGGAGCTGGAATGGGTTTAAGGGACTGGGCTGGACCAGACTTCAATCAAGTGTGGATTGTGTTTGTGAGCTGAAGATAAAAGTGTATAAATTGAAATGACAACAAAACCACTAATGTTAATGGCAGAATAAAATAAAATATAAGAAAAAATGGATAGAAGAATAAATAAATGAATAGAATATAAATAAGAATAAGATTGTAAAATAAGTGAATAAACAAAAGGGATGGCTTTGAAACAGAAATGTCGTTGGAAACTTTTTGTAGAAGATTGGCCTGTTTTTCTAAAATGCTTGAAAAATCATTTCAAAAGCTTATTAAAAGGTGGCTTCATTTTGGCACGCACGCTAAAAAAAGAAAAAGAAAGGCGACGACCCCTCTTATTATATTCATTATTTCACAATTTGGTTTATGGGGTGAGAATTTTTGGTGTCTACACAGTGATGGTCTGGGACCTTGGGTCCGGACCAAGTCCTGGACCAGGGCAAAAATGTTGCAAAATGAGTTTTAAAGGCTTTTAATCATGGGGGATTGAATGGTAATGGTTTTAGGTGATGTTTAGGCCTTGTTTGGTGACATATAAAGGCCTTAAAATGTGTAAACAAGTGTTGGGTTTGATGTGAGAGTTGTAAACTTAAGATCACAAGAGTAAATTAAGTGTAACGGGATGACGGGGTAAACTATGGGCGCATTAAACGTTAAGCAATCATGTTACCCCAATGTTAATGAAAGTAATTGTGATGTTACCTGTAACACCCCATCCATAACCTTCACACTTAATCAAATATCACAGCGGAAATCATTACTTAAACATTTACCAAAGAGGGCGGTGTTACACGCCGTTAGCCACCCACGTGGCTAACTAGGCTGTTACACAATATGTATCGGTCTGATCACACGAGTTCCGAGCATAATTACAACCTTACAAAATGACTATCCAAAAAGAATGACAATATACCGAGTGTAACTGTTCAAAAATCACTAACTAACTTTACATCCACCAAAAGTAGCGACCTCGAGTGTACAAGCACTACTCGGGTTCAACATCCAAAAATAACAAAATATCAACAATCTTGGATCTAAAGCCACTCTGCTTCCTCGATCCTCATCCTGCAAATAAACATAGCCCCCAAAGGGGGTCAGCAACCTTTTGCTGGCATGGTTAACGTGCAGCCCGCTGACTACCGGGATACACGCAACTATTTGTCATTATTACATGGCGTTGATTGTATCGTACAACATGCATATATATAACAGGAATTATTGCAGAACAATCACAACACATACATAGTGATAACAGTTCACTTAAGTAACAACCAACATGGTTAGTCAACTTGTAAGCCTAGAGGATGTCTTCATCCTCATGTTAAGCTTAACACATAACACATTACTGTTTGTTAGTCAAATGATTAACTTAACTTGAAAGATGAGACGGGTGTGATTACCCGTACACATCAACACATAATTTCCCCCTAGCCCGAGTGGAAGTCAGGTAGGCAGCTTTGGCTAAGCTATGGGAGGTCGAATTCCCCATAAAAGGAAAACTACCCTAACATAAGGAGAGAGCCGAATCTGATGCAGATGTCGACACCCATACATACACGCGTGACCGGAACGACCGGATTCCTCACTCCCCGGTTAGCACTCGTTAGAAGTCCCACGATGGGAGCTTAACATAATCTCACAAGTAAGTGTTTAAGTCGGGTTAGACATACAAGGGAAGTAAGACATAACTCAACACACACATCACAACTAAACACACATAGCCGGGTTAGAACGCTCCGTGGATTGGGAAGCGTTACTACCGGATACCGTTCTCTTACGTTCCTAGCTTTGGTCATCTAACAGTTAGCACGCATTCGAGGTTACCGGTATCGGTGTTCACACGTCACATTAATAGTAAGAACTGTAAACTCGTTTCATGATTTAATCTTACAAGGTTGTAAACACACGAAAACACAAACAGCACACAAGCCGGTGTAAACCGGTAGGCAACAGACTGCAAGAAAACCATACCTTGGTCCTTGCTGCGTTCGTTCACCACCAAAAGTAGCTCCTATACATAATTAGCGATGTTGGTTAATTACCGTGTTTAAATTCTAATTAGTTAATTACTTCACATAATTATGTTACATACTTTCACACTTAACTTACACTTAATCACCCTCCTAATGGTCATTAAAAGTCACCAAACATGTCTTAACAATCATATATCATCATTAACATTCAAATCCCCACCTTGGAAATGCTTTAAAACACTCTCTGGCACATTTTTAGGGTGGTCCGGGTTTGTGTCCGAGTTTACAAACCCGGACCACACCGTCGGAAAACTTTCTGTCTCATTTTTTACCTGGTCCGGGTTTACAAACCCAGACCACATACAGTTTTAAGTCTTCGGGTGTGTTTTTGGGGTGGTCCGGGTTTAGGTTCCTGGTTTGAAACCCGGACCACTCTAGTATTAGTCCAGAACATTATTTTTCAGCCACTTTTCAACCTCCAAACCAAGCCTAACCTTCTCCTAATGTTTCTACATAAATTCTAACATGTTTTTAACACTTGTTTGGCACCTTAAACCTCTCTAATCCCTTGTCTAAATCATCACCCAATTCCTTGATTATATTCACCCAATTTAAACTCTTTCCCTTTGACAGAGGTTCCCCATATTTCTATCATCCTCACACACCTTGTCAAGCACACTTGCATTAATCCAACCACCACACTCATTCTAGACACTTAGAACACATCCATTCCAGCACTTTCACAACAATAACCACAATGTGCATTAACCTTAAAGGCTTGGCTCTTGGGCCCTTAAACAACATGAATTTAAACACTGAATTTCCTCATATTATTAGCAACACCTGCATTTCACTGAGCATTTATATTTGTACAAGCATAAAGCACAACTTCTTAAAACATCACACAACATAAGGTAAGTCATTTACCTTTGGATTTCTTTCAACCTTTCCTCCTCCCTACTTCTTGTTCCACAACCGATGTCCAATGGGTTATTTGTTACGCTAATGACCATGCCAAGATAATTACAATGAGTATCTAGGGTTTTGAATAACATTCCACTAACCCTAGAATTTAGAAATCACTTGAACACAAGGAGGGAATTACCTTCTATTTCGAAATGAAATGCTTGGCAATGGAATAGGGCTAGCTCCAACACTTCTAAAAGATTGAACAAGCTAACATGGAGAGAAAGCAATGGTGTTTAGTACACACCAAAACCGGCCACATGTAAGATGGGGAAAAAGTGGGATTTTCGAGTTTTCTTTACCTTAGAACAACAAGGGGATGATAGGCTTCAAGAATGTGAAGCTTCTTCTTCAAAATGTGGTATACCCATGGAAATGAAGTATGGAGTTTTGAGATTTTGAAAGGTCCAAAATAATCCCCAAGGTGAGAGGAGTATTTTGGTGAAAAATTCTTGATTTGGAGCAAGGATGAAGAAGTTACAAGGAGTAGAAGATGGGGTTTCTTTGGCATGTATAAATTGCCATTACTGGAGCCAAATGAAGAAGAAAGGCTGAGAGAGGGGGAAAGAAATCGTGAGGCAACAGAGAAATGAGGGAGAGAGAGAGTGTGAGAGAGAGTTTTGTGTGTGAGAGAAATAAAGTAATGCTTTATTACTTTTGTCTTGTAGCTCATAGTGGAGTGAAATAAAAGAGAGGGAGAGAGAGTAAATCGTGAGACACAAGGAGAGAGGGGAAAAATTTGATTTTTATTTTACAATGTGAGAGAGTGGCATTTGGTCATTAGCAGATAACTCCCGTTAGTTCCCGAACTGTCAGTTTTAACAGTCCGGGTCCGGTTTCCGGATTTTTGTTTTATTTATTTTTATGGTCCTAGACCTTGACTAATATTTAATTATAGCCATATGATTAACTATAATTTTTTTATTAGTCCATTTAAACCCGTTTAAAGTTACATTCCCGGGTTTCTCGAAAAACGTGCTTTAAAGCCCGTTTTGCATTTTTAATCCACTATCTGGATCCGTTTCCTTCGGGAATTTTTTCCACATGTTGTTAATGACTGAAATAAGCCTTAGAATATAATAATTATATATTTAACTAACATATTAAGGTTTGGGGTATTTCAATCTACCCCCCTTAAAAGAACTTTGTCCCCAAAGTTCACACTTCCCACGTATCTTAAATATTAGAACACGGGATTTACTTTTGAAACAACGCTTCCATACAACACACAAACATTCTTTACATCATGTCGGACTCAAGGTCCTGCTAACACAACATCACTTAGACTCGAGGTCTACAACATAACAACATAGACATGTGTTTCAATACATGCCGTACATACATAACCGAAACGGCTCTACCCCCCTTAAATAGGGGTACGCCCCGTACCCTATACATATAAATACTAAGAAGTAAACAGTGACGGGTACTTCGCCCTCATCTTCTCCTCAGCTCCCAAGTGGCCTCCTCGACTTCCTGGTTAGACCAGAGAACCTTCACCAATCTCACAGATTTATGGCGAGTGTCTCGAGTCTTAGTGTCCAGGATCCGTACGGGAGTCTCCACTGATCGCATGGTCGGCTCTAATGTTAGCCTCTCGGGCTGAAGTACATGAGACGGATGAGACATATATTTCTTCAACTGGGACACATGAAATACATCATGTACCTTGCCCAGCTCAGCAGGTAAATCAAGCCTGTAAGCTACCGGGCCTATCCGCTCCGTCACAACATACGGCCCCACATATTTCGGGCTCAACTTGCCTTTCTGGCCAAAACGAAACACACCCTTCATGGGGGATACTCTAAGAAATACCTGATCGCCTACGGCGAACTCCAGGTCGTGTCTGCGCACATCTACGTATGATTTCTGTCTATCCTGAGCTGCTTTCATGTTAGCCCGGATCTGACGTACTTCTGCTTGTACTTGCTCTAAATACTCAGGTCCTATAATGACCGTCTCACTCGATCATCCAGCATAATGGCGTGCGGCATGGTCTACCGTACAAAGCCTGGAAGGGAGACATCTTGATCGAAGCATGGTAACTGTTGTTGTAGCTAAACTCAATCAGATGTAACTTATCAATCCAGCTGGTCTGAAAGTCAAGTGCACATGCACGTAACATATCCTCAAGCGTCTGTATGGTGCGCTCACTCTGACCATCTGTCTGTGGGTGAAACGCCGTACTCAACTTCAGTTCGGTACCAAGTGCTTCCCGTGTACTTCTCCAGTACCTCGAGAGGAATCTGGTATCCCTATCGACACGATAGTCTTCGGTACTCCATGGTGCCGTACTATCTCACGGTCGAAGAGCTCTGCTAGCTTCGCCACTTTCCAGGTGTCCTTCATCGGAATGAATCTGGCCACCTTGGTCAGTCGGTCAACAACGACCCATATCATATTCAAGCCTCCCCGAGTAGGCGGAAGCCCAACCACGAAGTCCATGGAGATGTCATGGAACTTCCATTCAGGAACGGGCATTGGCTGTACCATGCCACCAGGACGACGGTGCTCAAACTTGACCTTCTGGCAAGTGAGACACCTAACAACATAATCTGTCACATCTTTCTTCATACCGGTCCACCAGAAATATCTCTTCATACCCTTGTACATTTTTGAAGCTCCGGGGTGAATAGAAGTAGAAGAACAGTGTGATTCACTCAGTATGTGCTCCTTCAGCTCAGCGCTACTTCGTGGAATACAAAGTCGGCCATTCAGCCTGATCAAACCATCATCATGAAGTCGGAAGTCATACTTCTGACTTTCGAACATGCCGTCGATAAGCTTCTGTTTGATCTCTCGCATGTACTGATCTGACATCTGAGCACTCCGCACCTCTTCAACCAAGCTCGAGTGAGAGATAAGCGAATGGAGAGAGTGTGCTCGGCGACTCAATGCATCAGCTACAACGTTTGCTTTACCTTCCTTGTACTGAAGGTTAATATCGTAATCGGTAAGGAATTCAACCCATCTCCTTTGCCTCATGTTCAACTCCTTCTGAGTGAACAGGTATTTCAAACTCTTATGATCTGAATAGATCGTCACATTCACTCCATATAAATGGTGTCGCCATATCTTCAAGGCGAAGACAATGGCACCCAATTCTAGATCATGTGTAGGATAATTTTCCTCATGTCGTTTCAACTGTCGGGAGGCGTAAGCCACGACCTTCCCATGTTGCATCAAAACACAGCCCATTCCTTTACCTGACGCGTCACAGTACACCTCAAAACCATCAGTACCCCTGGTATAGTAAGAATTGGTGCAGAAGTCAAAGCATCCTTGAGCTTCTGAAATGAGATCTCACAGTCCTCAGTCCAATCAAACGGTGCATCCTTCTTTGTTAAGGATGTCAACGGTTTCGAAACACTAGAGAAATTTCTCACAAACCTCCGATAGTAACCTGCCAGACCGAGGAAGCTCCGGATGTCGGCAACCGTCTTCGGTCTAGGCCAGGTGCGCACAGCATCAATCTTGGCCGGATCCACAGCGATCCCGGCCTCAAAATAACATGACCAAGAAAAGAGACTTGGTCCAACCAAAATTCACACTTTGAGAACTTCGCATAAAGCTGGTTCTCTCTCTCAACGTCTGCAACACACTCCTCAGGTGAGCTTCATGCTCCACCTTGGACTTAGAATAAATGAGAATATCATCGATGAATACAACTACTGATCTATCCAACTGATCTCGAAACAAACGATTCATCAAGTCCATAAACTTTGCTGGTGCATTAGACAACCCAAACGGCATGACCGTGAATTCATAGTGCCCATATCTGGTACGAAACGCGGTTTTCTCAATATCACTGTCTCTGATTGCTATCTGATGGTAACCCGATCGCAGGTCGATCTTAGAGAACACAGATGCACCTCTCAGCTGATCAAACAAATCATCGATACGTGGCAATGGGTAACGGTTCTTCACCGTCACAGCATTCAGCTCTCTGTAGTCGATGCAGAGGCGAGACTCCCATCCTTTTTCTTCACAAAAAGGACTGGTGCTCCCCATGGTGAAACGCTAGGGCGGATAAATCCCTTGTCTAGTAGGTCTCGCAGCTGCTCCTTGAGCTCAGTCATCTCAGCTGGAGCCATACGGTAGGGCGCCTTCGCTATAGGTCCGGTGCCTGGTACCAAGTCAATCTCAAACTCAACTGCCCGTGTAGGCGGCATGCCTGGGAGCTCCTTAGGAAAGACATCAGGAAACTCCGACACAACCGGTACATCTGGGCTAAACTCAGGGTCTCTCTCTATGTCCTGGACATAGCAGAGGTATACATCATTCCTCCTTCTGATTTCATGATACATGGCCATGGCGGAGATGATCTGTGTCGAAGGCTCCCTGGGCCTCTAGCGGTATGAAATGGTGACCCCAGACGGACTCCGAAGAAGCAGACGGTGCTCGGCACATAGGATTCTGCCCTTGTACCGCTCCAACCAGTTCATCCCGAAAATTACATCAAAACCCAACCCGTCGAACTCTATCAAGTCGATCGGGAACTCTTCATTCTTGATTCGTACAACAACATCGGTGGTGCGGGTACACCTGATCCGCTCTTTCGACGGGAGAGTGACTAGAAAGTCTGGCATCTCTTCACCGTCTAACCCTAGCCTCTTCGCAAAAGATAGCGAGATAAAAGTGTGTGAGGCTCCGGAGTCGAACAAGACCGAGGCGTCCACGCCATTAACTGGGAAGGTACCGGTGAGGATGGTGCCGCTCTTGCCGGCTTCTGCCTCATTGCAGACACTCAGTATACCTCCCGTCCCGAGTGCACAGCCTAATTTATTTCAGAAACTTATAAGTATAACGGTAATAACACGGGTGGTTTACTCAAGAAATCAACACTACTTTATTCATAAAACTCATCGTTACACCATGATGGTATTACATTGGCTACATCGCTCGATAACTTAACATACTTAATGCATCACATACTTAACATACAACTGGCTTCATACTTTACATGATTACACATAACTTCAGAACTGTCTAAAGGTTAAGTTCAGTCTTCCGGTTTCATGTGTGTGGCATTGATTATTGTCGGAGGCGCCGTATTCAATTTGATCTTCTTGATACCATGATACAGCATCCTCGACTGCCCACCCATGATTAACACATCTCCAGACTCCAATACTAACTTCCTTGCAGGTCCGCACGCTTCTGCTCGCCATACATAAACACTGCGGTATCACCAATGGACCAAGACACCACGGGTACTCCCTTACTAAGAGACTCGGGTGACTCGTCCTTGTCTTGGTGTAAACCCAACCTTCCACCTTTCTGGTAGAAATTGACAATACACAAATCTGCCTTGATACTTGGGATTTGTTCCGGTTCAACTTGCTGAGCAATTCCCACGGTGTGGTTAACAACCGCAAGGAATTCCTCAGGTATACTCGGTATGGTAGCTCCATCTTCAGCTCTTGTGTTTGATATGACTTGGTGTAAGGGTTCCAATCCTTACCCATGCACATCATCTTTAAGTTCATTTTCGCTCCACTTGGGTATTCGGGTGTGTAGAAACCTCCAGGCGCTGCTCCAAGCTCGTTGCATCGTCGAATTGGGATTTGTGCTTCGGGTGTCAGGTATCCCTTTAATAATATCATACCTGGTTGGATAACCTGACACTGTTCTGTCGGATAGTCGGCGACGTCGATGGTGGTATCTCCGGGGTTCGGTGTGGGTGGGATTGGATAGCAAATATTGAAGGTTCCTAAGGTTTAAATTTCTAACTAATTTAGGTGGTTTTTTCACATTATACTTCAATTCATTACTTATGTGGTTGTTCATTTAGACCCACTAACACACATGCATGGAAATGCGGTAAGCAATTACTTATCTTACTTAACGGTTTAAAGGGGTACCTGGTCTAGAAGACGATCCTGGTGCCTCTGACCGGTCCACCACGTTCAAGGCAGCCTTGCCTGCTCCCGGCCCCTTCCCCTTCTGGGACTCAGTATTACCCTGCCCTAGGGATGGCTGATAAGTAGTCTTCGGGCCTTCTGTGGTCGCAGTGGCCTTACCCTTCCATTGCCCTCTAGGCCTAGTTTCTTTCTGCCATCGGGGTTGCTGTAGCACTCAAAGTCACGGTGCCCCAGCTTCTTGCAGTAGTGGCACTGCACATCATTCCCTTTGCAGTCCTTACCGGGGTGGTCACCTTTGCACCACTTACAGAAATAGTGGCGCTCCGGTCCAGAGCCCGTACTGGCTGCTATCACAACACACACACATCAATACATACTTCACAACATAGCAATACATACTTGAATTCGATATTCGAAATTTATTAGTTACCCTTGGGCGGGTGTGAGCGTAAGGGCTTAGCCGCATAGGCATAAGTGAGCTTCAGCGGCTCCTCAGTGGTAGTGGGCTGGGCTTGGCCCTTGCCTTCTTGCTGCTGCTGGCCCTTCTGGGGCTGAGGGTAAGGTTTCCTCTTCTTCCCTCCTTGGTACCCTTGCGAGCCTTGGCCCTCGCTCGAGAGCTTGCGCTTATGCGCATTCTCCTCGTCCCTTAGACGGACGGTGATCTCCACCTTAGCAGCGGCATGATAGCACTCCTGAGTATCAAGGTGTTAGTCATGCCCCGCAACACATTCACACACTCCATACAACGTTACTCATTCACACTTAGACATTATTGGAAATTTACCTGCAAGGTATTGTACTCGGCTGGCCCCATGCCATAGCGTAGGCGGTGGCTCAACCCACTGTAGAATCGATTCACTAAGACCCGGTTCGAGTAACCAAGGTCGGGTAGAAGATGAACAAGGTCGGTGAAGGCGGTGTAGTAGTCGTCCACCGTCATTTTGTCCCCTTGTTTCAGACTGTCCAGTTCCAGGCGCTTCGCCTCTTGCACATGCACGGGATAGTACTTGGCCCTCAGCAATGCCGTGTACTGCTCCCAACCAAAATCCGGATCGGCCAAATTCTCGGCTCGTACGAGTTTCCACCAATTTCTAGCCGAACCCTTCAAATAGAAAGCAGCTAGTCGGACCTTGGCATCAGCAGGAACAGCCAAAGTCTCATAGGCGGTCTCGAGCTCCGAGATGTACGCCTCTAGCTTAGAAGGGTCGGTTTCCCCTTTGAAAGACGGGGGCCTCAAGTCGGCCAACGCTTTCACCCAATTGGTCTCGCGTGGCTGTGGTGGTGGTGGTGGTTCTGGTTGATCCTCACCCCCGGGCTGTTGCTGCCCTTGCTGCACTGCGGTTACAATTTCGGTATTACTTGTGCTAGGGCGGCCGCTACAGCTTCGGCCATCATCTGAGCGGTGGGATTATCCCCCGTGTCTCCTGGACCAGGCCCTCCACGGCCTCGTCCCCGCGGTCGCCCTGCCATCTGAATATATATATGAGAGCACATTAGTATTGTGCTTACAAACTTATTCCATCACATGTTTATAACGTCCTTGGGACGGCAAGATTTAAATTTCCTAACTCGGTATATTCCTAAGCTCGGTAATCGGTAATCAGAGCGATACTTCGCTCTGATACCACTTTTTGTAACACCCCATCCATAACCTTCACACTTAATCAAATATCGCAGCGGAAATCATTACTTAAACATTACCAAAGAGGGGTGTTACACGCCGTTAGCCACCCACGTGGCTAACTAGGCTGTCACAATATGTATCGGTCTGATCACACGAGTTCCGAGCATAATTACAACCTTACAAAATGACTATCCAAAAAGAATGACAATACCGAGTGTAACTGTTCAAAAATCACTAACTAACTTTACATCCACCAAAAGTAGCGACCTCGAGTGTACAAGCACTACTCGGGTTCAACATCCAAAAATAACAAAATATCAACAATCTAGGATCTAAAGCCACTCTGCTTCCTCGATCCTCATCCTGCAAATAAACATAGCCCCCAAAGGGGGTCAGCAACCTTTTGCTGGCATGGTTAACGTGCAGCCCGCTGACTACCGGGATACACGCAACTATTTGTCATTATTACATGGCGTTGATTTATCGTACAACATGCATATATATAACAGGAATTATTGCAGAACAATAACACACATCATGTGATAACAGTTCACTTAAGTAACAACCAACATGGTTAGTCAACTTGTAAGCCTAGAGGATGTCTTCATCCTCATGTTAAGCTTAACACATAACATTACTGTTTGTTAGTCAAATGATTAACTTAACTTGAAAGATGAGACGGGTGTGATTACCCGTACACATCAACACATAATTTCCCCCTAGCCCGAGTGGAAGTCAGGTAGGCAGCTTTGGCTAAGCTATGGGAGGTCGAATTCCCCATAAAAGGAAAACTACCCTAACATAAGGAGAGAGCCGAATCTGATGCAGATGTCGACACCCATACATACACGCGTGACCGGAACGACCGGATTCCTCACTCCCCGGTTAGCACTCGTTAGAAGTCCCACGATGGGAGCTTAACATAATCTCACAAGTAAGTGTTTAAGTCGGGTTAGACATACAAGGGAAGTAAGACATAACTCAACAACACATCACAACTAAACACACATAGCCGGGTTAGAACGCTCCGTGGATTGGGAAGCGTTACTACCGGATACCGTTCTCTACGTTCCTAGCTTTGGTCATCTAACAGTTAGCACGCATTCGAGGTTACCGGTATCGGTACTCACACGTCACATTAATAGTAAGAACTGTAAACTCGTTTCATGATTTAATCTTACAAGGTTGTAAACACACAAAACACAAACAGCACACAAGCCGGTGTAAACCGGTAGGCAACAGACTGCAAGAAAACCATACCTTGGTCCTTGCTGCGTTCGTTCACCACCAAAAGTAGCTCCTATACATAATTAGTGATGTTGGTTAATTACCGTGTTTAAATTCTAATTAGTTAATTACTTCACATAATTATGTTACATACTTTCACACTTAACTTACACTTAATCGCCCTCCTAATGGTCATTAAAAGTCACCAAACATGTCTTAACAATCATATATTATCATTAACATTCAAATCCCCACCTTGGAAATGCTTTAAAACACTCTCTGGCACATTTTTAGGGTGGTCCGGGTTTGTGTCCGAGTTTACAAACCCGGACCACACCGTCGGAAAACTTTCTGTCTCATTTTTACCTGGTCCGGGTTTACAAACCCGGACCACACACAGATTTAAGTCCTCGGGTGTGTTTTTGGGGTGGTCCGGGTTTAGGTTCCTGGTTTGAAACCCGGACCACTCCAGTATTAGTCCAGAACATTATTTTTCAGCCACTTTTCAACCTCCAAACCAAGCCTAACCTTCTCCTAATGTTTCTACATAAATTCTAACATGTTTTTAACACTTGTTTGGCACCTTAAACCTCTCTAATCCCTTGTCTAAATCATCACCCAATTCCTTGATTATATTCACCCAATTTAAACTCTTTCCCTTTCACCAACACTTAAAACACCTAGTGTTCTACATGAATTTTGACAGAGGTTCCCCATATTTCTATCATCCTCACACACCTTGTCAAGCACACTTGCATTAATCCAACCACCACACTCATTCTAGACACTTAGAACACATCCATTCCAGCACTTTCACAACAATAACCACAATGTGCATTAACCTTAAAAGCTTGGCTCTTAGGCCCTTAAACAACATGAATTTAAACACTGAATTTCCTCATATTATTAGCAACACCTGCATTTCACTGAGCATTTATATTTGTACAAGCATAAAGCACAACTTCTTAAAACATCACACAACATAAGGTAAGTCATTTACCTTTGGATTTCTTTCAACCTTTCCTCCTCCCTACTTCTTGTTCCACAACCGATGTCCAATGGGTTATTTGTTACGCTAATGACCATGCCAAGATAATTACAATGAGTATCTAGGGTTTTGAATAACATTCCACTAACCCTAGAATTTAGAAATCACTTGAACACAAGGAGGGAATTACCTTCTATTTCGAAATGAAATGTTTGGCAATGGAATAGGGCTAGCTCCAACACTTCTAAAAGATTGAACAAGCTAACATGGAGAGAAAACAATGGTGTTTAGTACACACCAAAACCGGCCACATGTAAGATGGGGAAAAAGAGGGATTTTCGAGTTTTCTTTACCTTAGAACAACAAGGGGATGATGGGCTTCAAGAATGTGAAGCTTCTTCTTCAAAATGTGGTATACCCATGGAAATGAAGTATGGAGTTTTGAGATTTTGAAAGGTCCAAAATAATCCCCAAGGTGAGAGGAGTATTTTGGTGAAAAAATTTCTTGATTTGGAGCAAGGATGAAGAAGTTACAAGGAGTAGAAGATGGGGTTTCTTTGGCATGTATAAATCGCCATTACTGGAGCCAAATGAAGAAGAAAGGCTGAGAGAGGGGGAAAGAAATCGTGAGGCAACAGAGAAATGAGGGAGAGAGAGAGTGTGAGAGAAATAAAGTAATGCTTTATTACTTTTGTCTTGTAGCTCATAGTGGAGTGAAATAAAAGAGAGGGAGAGAGAGTAAATCGTGAGACACAAGGAGAGAGGGGAAAAATTTGATTTTTATTTTACAATGTGAGAGAGTGGCATTTGGTCATTAGCAGATAACTCCCGTTAGTTCCCGAACTGTCAGTTTTAACAGTCCGGGTCCGGTTTCCGGATTTTTGTTTTATTTATTTTTATGGTCCTAGACCTTGACTAATATTTAATTATAGCCATATGATTGACTATAATTTTTTATTAGTCCATTTAAACCCGTTTAAAGTTACATTCCCGGGTTTCTCGAAAAACGTGCTTTAAAGCCCGTTTTGCATTTTTAATCCACTATCTGGATCCGTTTCCTTCGGGAATTTTTTCCACATGTTGTTAATGACTAAATAAGCCTTAGAATATAATTATTATTTAACTAACATTTAAGGTTTGGGGTATTTCATTACAATTCTAGGTCTTTTGTTAGGAATTTCTACACTTTGATATATTTTAGTTCTCGTGACATAAAGATTAGGTTTTTTTTCGCTTGTTAGATGTTTGAATTATTAGATAGATTTTCACTTTCAATTATGTGATGCATGGGGTTTGAATTCTATGACTTTTGTTAGGAATTTCTACACTTTGATATATTTTAGTTCTCCTGACATAAACATTAGGTTTGTTCTGCTTGTTAGATGTTTGGATTATTAGATAGGTATTCACTTTTGATTCAGTGATGCATGGGGTTTGAATTCTAGGACTTTTGTTAGGAATTTCTACACTTTGATATATTTCAGTTCTCGTTACATAAATGTTAGGTCTGTTCCGCTTGTTAGATGTTTGGATTATTAAATAGATATTCACTTTCGATTCTGTGATGCATAGGGTTTGAATTGTAGGACTTTTGCTAGGAATTTCTACACTTTGATATATTTCAGTTCTCATGACATAAACATTAGGTTTGTTCTGTTTGTTATATGTTTGGATTCCTAGATAGATATTCACTTTCAATTCTGTGATGCTTGGGGTTTGAATTCTAAGACTTTTGTTAGGAATTTCTACACTTTGATATATTTCAGTTCTCGTGACATAAGCATTAGGTTTGTTCCGCTTGTTAGATGTTTGGATTATTAGATAGATATTCACTTTCGATTCTGTGATGCATGGGATTTGAAAACTAGGACTTTTGTTAGGAACTTCTACACTTTGATATATTTCAATTCTCGTGACATAAACATTAGGTTTATTCCGCTTGTTAGATGTTTGGATTATTAGATAGATATTCACTTTCGATCCTATGATCATGGGGTTTGAATTCTAGGACTTTTGTTAGGAATTTCTACACTTTGATATCTTTCAATTCTCGTGACATAAACATTAGGTTTGTTCCGCTTGTTAGATGTTTGGATTATTAGATAGATATTCACTTTCGATTCTGTGATGCATGGGGTTTGAATTCTAGGACTTTTGTTAGGAATAACCAAGATCGTCTAATATAAAAACACAAATAGTGATTGCACCTTATCAATCTCTTGTTCAATGACTATTCGCTCCTCCTCTGGCATTTCGTGATTGAAGTAATGCCAATTCCAACTACAATTACTAGGATAGTAATCCCGATCAAGATATAACTCACCAAAGCGGGGTCCATACATGGAATAAACGTGTCGTTATACTTTTCTGGATTTATAATCTTTAGTAGATGTTCAGGACTTTTGTAAGGAAACAATCCCACATAACACAAATCAGTGAAACTTCTAACAAAACACAAGTTAAGGTCTTACAAATGAATATTAATTATAACTACAAACAATTTAGTTAAGCAAATGTAGAAAGTCAACAAAGCATCCATGCTATATCTTAAAATAACAAAAACATAAAACCCTAAACTACGACACACTGTACTGGTGATAGTATGAATCCCATATAGATAAGGTACTGAAGACCTCATCTATTCCTTGTTCAGTTTCCCTTTGTTCCTCCTCCGGCATCTCCTCACGGTAGTAACGCTAGTCCTAGCTACGGTTCCCAGGAAAGTAAGGCCTACCAACCTTAGTTGTCTCACTCATGAGCTGTAACATAATATTATTAAGTTAGCCTAACATTCATAAAATGTTATAATCAACTGAAATTATACAAAGACAGAGATCAACTTACTAGGGCGGGATCAGGCTGATGAACGAAGGTGTTGTTGTACATATAAGGATTCAGATTCTTTGGATGACTGTGTTTGACGTACCAATCCAGATAACCTTCGTCACATGCGTGCAGTACCGTCCTTGTCTTAGTGCACCCCGCAGTAGCAGCACAATCACGTGTGGTGTCCCACACACTATACATGGGGGGGTACACACATTTATAGGGGGGTCCATTTCCCCCTCTTTTTTCGGATCTAATGTTTGGTCTAATAGGGGGAGGTGGGATACACTGAACGTACCCAAATTGACAAAGACAACGCTCCGGCATATAAGGCTCATTCACGCTCATGTACTGCAAAGTACCCCTATACCAAGTGCGACCCTTGTTCTCATTCACCGCCTTGCCACCGTAGGGAAACCAATCAGTCTACATTAGATCACAGGAAAACGTAAGCATAAATAAGAAACAATAATGTAAATAATACAAATTAAAATTCTTTTACCACTTACATTTCTTACTGTTAGAGCATGTAGATGCTTGTGGTAGTTCTCCACCGACTCTTTATCTTTCTGCTGGGAGGTGGACCTGGCCCATCTTATAGCCCACGGTCTATCATCCCCATCACGTCAATTGGCACTAACCGATGGTCTAAGAGTAGGGAAGTATGCATATATCCAGTACTTCGGATATTTAAAAAATAAATTATGCCAACTATTAATGTGAATTCATGAAAATTTATTAGACGTTGTTGTACATTAAAACACTTACCACCTGTAGAGGATGAAGCCACAGGCATCCTCCTTCTTGGTACGTGTGCGACTGGATCAAAATCGTGTAATGACTGGGCAGGGGATGGGTCCATGATAGGCTGCTATTATGGGTAAAATGATGTATGACATGGCGGCTTAGCGTGACCCTGCTATGGCTGAAATGACGAGTGTCGTGCAGGCTCAACATGACCCTACTGTGGGTGGAAAGACGAGTGCCGTGGAGGATCAAGTCCGGCACCGTGCTCACGATGGTACGAAGCCGTCATTGGCTGCTCCACATTTATGTCTTTTTTCTTAAATGTGTATATGTTCTTGAGAGCTTTCTTAAACTTATCCTTCACTGCACAAGTTGAACAAATCACAATTAAGATAAGCTACGCAAGTAATAATAAATCAACAGAACAATTATAGCATACCACTGCCAAATGTAAGAGACTTATAAGTTATTCTTGGTGATAAATTTTGAGTTATAATTATAAAGAGAGAAATGATATGTATATTGAGTTTTATTGAAGATTATAATGTTATAAAATAAATTGGGGTGAGAATGTATATACAAAATGTATACAATTTAGAAGTGATTTTTATCATATGGTGGAGAATGTCATTGTGTGACAATAAACGATAAGTTAAATACTAGCTAAGTAAGTTAGTATAAGTATAAGGAACCTTAAGGTTCATTTGGAATTATAAGGACTTATGGAGTGTTACAATTATATGTTTAAGTTATAATTGATGTAATAAGAGATGGGCTTCATATATGAGAGAATCATATTACAAAACATTAGAAATGAAGAGTCTAGGTTATTCTAATGAAGGTTGGAATGAAGAATGAATTATATAGTTCAAAGGAATTAAATTGTGAATTATATAAGAACATTGACTTGAATACTTAGTCAAGTCAATTACATGACCAAGTCAACCCCATTGACCAGGAAGGTCAAATTTGACACTCATAAAAAGGTGAGATTCTTAAATGAATTAAAGATTATTGTAACTCTTGACTTTATAATGTCGTACATATGTGAGTTGGTTTATTATTAATTGTTAATTTTAAAATGTTATGATTTATAATTATTTTAATAAAATTAAAAAAAAATTAAAAAATCAAAAAATAATAATACAAACTCGCTCCGATAGGCGGGGCGAGACTAACAAAATCGTGTCAAAAAGAGGGGCGAGACGAGCCAGGTAATGTCACCGACAAAGGCGACCTGACTCAACTCGTGTCAAACATAGGGGCGAAGGCGTACAACTCGTGTCACCTGCAGTGGCGAACAGAGCCATCTCGTGTCGTCTGCAGTGGTGACCCAGGCCACTTCGTGTTGGCGGCGGTGGTGACTGGAGCTCGGTAGTGACGACGGGAGGGGCGACCTCCAGAACTCCATTAATGGAGTTTTCAAGTTTTTTTTTCAGATTTTTAATTTGTAGATATAGCCTAAATTAATGTATTTTTGGAAAAACTAATACCATATCTGGATTTACCACATCAAGATCTACAACACCATATTTGGGGGCGGCGGGTGGCGGCTCTGGCGGGCAGAAGAGAGCTCTGATGGGAGAGAAAGATAGGAGAGAGAGTGAGTAAGAGATAAATAAAGATGTTAAGGTAGATTCGGCTATATATAGTGAGAGTGTTTTTTACCCGAAATTGACGTTTTCAACTACGATTTCAGTACGACGTTCTGAAAGTGTAACAATATTTGTAATTTAGTAAAACGTAACGTAAAATGTCATTTACTTACGTTGAGTTGCAATTATAACGTTCAAACACAATAAAAACGGGTTTAAAGTCTTTTATTGCAATGAGAGTGTTTTTTACCCGAAATTGACGTTTTCAACTACGTTTTCAGTATGACATTTCTGAAAGTGTTACAATGTTTGTAATTTAATCAAACATAATTTAAAATGTAGCTTATTAACATGGAGTCACAATTATAACGTTCAACGCAATAAATACGGGTTTAACATCTTTTATTATAATTAGAACGTTTTTTACAGTTTACGCTGACAAAATGATTTTTTTGAAAAACCAAAGTTACAACATGATATCATTACGTGCTTACAACGTTAATATGATTTAAAAAAAAATTACTGCAGTGATTAGTAATTTTGTACTGCAAATAGCAACCCAGTTAATTATACCTTTTATTATTTTTCATCTTTTTTAGAGATTTTATTATTATATATATGGTATTTTTATTTTTAAAATTTTAACCTATATATTAGAATAAGTTAACTTTTGCTACTTACTTTTTTATAAAATATATTTAATAATTTTTGTTGTATATTTGAATTAACTATATAAATTTATTATATACTATATACAAGCTAAATAATTTGACAAAACAATAAAAACATAGTTAAGAGTACATTATAGTCTAATATTTTTTTATAATATCATTTTATATATTTTAATTAAAAACAAAATTAATAAACATACGTTGAAAAAGTAACTAGTAAAATTTAATGTTCTTCATATAAGGGTTAAAATTGAAAAAATAAAAAATATCATATATATAATAAAAAATCTTTAAAAAATTATAAAAAGTAAGTAAAATACATTAGAGAAGCCACAAATTTGATTAAAAATAGACAAAAACAGTAAAGAGAATGATAATTTAATTTTTTTACAATTTACTTTATATAAATTTTTTTTTTTTATAATACTATTTTACATTACTATAGATACTTTGAGTAAAATTATTTTAAAAATTTTGAATGATCATTCTCTTAACTATTTTTTATTTTTATTTAACTTTTTAGCTTTCAAATGATATATAGTTTTTTTACATTTTTCAAAAAAATCTAATTGTATGTGTTTTTTTATTTTATAAAATTTATACCAATAAAATAATATATTTTTTTAAATTTTTTTTACTACTTTTAATATATTTTAATAAATGTTGCGGTATTTTGTGAATTAAAAATATTTATGTGGTATACCATGAACTATGTTTATTAACAAGTAGGGTATTTTGGTCTTAAAAAGTTTTAGGTTAGTAATTTATGGTATTTGGTGAATTAAAATTATTTTTTGTGGTATTCTGAAAAACTTTTTTAAAAACTGTGGTATTTTGTAAATTAACAAAATTTTCAGTGGTATCCCATGAATTTTCCCTATTATATTTGTACATTTATATAGTTTGTCGCTACATTTTGTTTATACAATTGACCTTATAATATTTATTCCTCTTATAAATCTCTTCTTAATTAAGAGTTTGTCAATGTTGGCTCTCTTGGTCAACTAAGTTGACTTGGTCAATGTAGTTATATAGTAATTCAATTTATTCTTATTTAAATTATATGATTCTCTCTTTAATTCAACTCCATATATTACCTTAGACTTTTAATGTCTAATTTTTGATAACATATTTCTCTCATATATTATGCTCCCCTCTTAATATATTAATTCCTCTTCCAATCTATATTAAATTACAACTTATATATATATAATTGTAATACCTCACATGTTCCTTATAATTAAAGGTTATTCTAAAGTTCTTTAAACTTGTACTAGCTTTCTTTAGCTAGTATATAACTTAATATTTGTTGTCACATAATGACATGCTGCACCATATTATAAAACTCCCCTAAACATTCTGCATACTCTTGCATTTACCCCATAACTTCCATAAATTACATTTTCACCCCACTTTATCTCATATCTTTACAATCTTATTTTACACCATGTGTTATAACACTTTTACCTTGTATAATTATAACCCAAAGCTTCCAAAGCTGTTTATTATTTTTCTGAACAGACCGATTTTGTCCCATAATTGTTCCTTTCACCTAATTCTTTGGAAAATACAATTTGACCCCATTTGTTATCAAATTGTTACAATTTCATCCTTAAACTTTATGTTATACAAGAACTACTTATATATATATATTCTAAAATTAACCCAAATTCTTCCTAAAACTCAGAACAAACCCCTAGTCCGTTTTTAATTGTATACCAGCCCCTAACTTTCTGTTTTGACACTTTAACCCCCAAAGTTTTACAGAACTTACATTAAGCTTCTAAACTTCATTAAAGTTTCTATTTAAATTATTTCCTCACCTAAACTTGGTCAACACTTATTCCCTAATCAAGGTTGACCTCCAAGTTTTTACCTTGACCAGAACTTCTCTAAAATTACAGTTTTGCCCCAATTCTTTTCCAGGACTTTCCATTAAGCCTTTAACTTTTCTATAACTTACATTTTACATCCAAAATTTGTCCAAGGCCTAAATTTCTGCTGTGTCACCCTTAAACACTCCAACTATGTTTATTTACAGTAATACACTCACATAGCACTCTTAAACTTGTTGTAACACTTCTTAAGTTCATTAACACTTTTATATGTCATTTTTGACATCTTTCTCCAACTTAACATTACCCAACCCTTAGGTATTTTAATTCCAGATTTCTTCGGTGTTTCTAACACTTAAAATAATCCCTCTTACAGTAGGTTTACTAATCCACCAGAAGCTACCCAAATGCTTAAAACTTAAAGCATTAAAAGTACTTAAACTCTTATAAACTTGGCCTAATGACATGGTCTTATTACAAACCATAGTATAACTTCAACTTACACTTAAATGGTCTTAAAAATGCATTTAAATCTTGGCCTCACTTCTGTTTACCCATATTTTTATGGTATTTGCAAATTTACCCCATAATGTCTTAAATTTGACAATTATGTCATTATATCCTTTAAGTGACTAACCAAAGTTGGCTATATTATTTCCTAGACATTTTAGGGTCAAACTTTACCATTTTTATCAGTTCACTCTCGCGGCTTAAACAGAATACACAAGTCTAAAATACCTTAAAGCATAAAAATGTGCATTAAGGTTTTACCTTGTATTTTGAAGCTTAAGCCTTGGTTTTCTCCACCCATTCTTGGCTATATAGCATAAATATAATGCTAATTCATATTTTTACACTAATCAAATCCTTAGGAGGTGATTAACCAAGGTTTAGGGTTAGCTTTGTTCTTACCCTTGAAAATGATTTTTTTTTCTTCCTTGTTTGGTCTCGGCCTTTTGGAGGGTTTTAGCTCAGCCTCTTGACAATATTTTAACAAGAATAACAAGACATGATTAAGCTCCAGAAATGAACTAATCATAAAAGGAAATTATAAGTCATAAACATGAACTTTCGAAGGTGAAATTACCTTAGAATTTCAAGGCTTTTCGAGGTAAATCTTGGCCTATTTTTGAAGGACATGAAACTTCGACTTCAGAAAATTCTACACCCGACCGACCCACGACCGACTCACCCGTCTGGGTCGGTCGAAGTCAGAAAGTTTACGACTCAGTAGTTTTAGTCCGACCGACCCACGACCGACTCAACCCTCTGGGTCGGTCGAGGTCAGAACTGTCCTGCTGAGTTTGTTTCAATTCTATTCTTTTACCCATTTCTTCCTCAATCTTCCCACATACATCCTAACATATTTTTGTACTAATTAGACCTCCTAAAATACCTTAGTGCATCCATTAACTCACTACTCAATTCATTTCCCATTCTTATATTGATTTACACAATTTCCTCATTTCCATTCCAGCACTTATACCAGTTTCCTTTCTTCAATGCTACAGATTTTTGTTCTAACCTTTATCATCTATTACTCCCTCTACCAACGCCACTCCTAGCATTCTAAATACATTATCCTACATCCTAGTTCTTCCTACTATTTAGTTTTCTCTCCAAATCTGTTTCAAAGTACTAAACTACTCACAACAACTACTAAACATTCCTCGTTATTGTCTAGGTTATTCCCTCTCCTTACACATCTAGGTCCTCTAATTTCTATACAAATTTGGGCAAAGTTTCCCCTATATTTTTAACATTGCCCACACATTGTTTCAGCTCACATTCATTTCCAACTCCCACACCCATCCAAGCACTAACAACACATAATAATTCCCTGCAAATACACATTCATTCCCCATGTTCTCCTAAGCTTCTAAATATCCTTTACAAGTTTCAAAACAGTTTTATTCTCTTCCCTATTACACTACCACATCACTACTACCCATACTACATACATTACTCATTTTTAGGTACTAAAAATCTGTTACACTAGTGCATTCAAAACTAGTTAAAGGTAAGAACAATTACCTTGTTGTTTCTAGTTTTTACTTTCTTTCTTTCCTCCTTCTTTCTCCTTCCATCCTTCCTTGTTCTTCCCCACACAACAAATAATGCTACAGCCACCATACCAATACACAACAACTACTTAGAGTTTATTCTTGACTAACCCTAGAATTTAGACATGTTTTTAGGGTTTAGAAAAGAGCATTACCATCCAATGAGTAGATGGAGCTCTTGGTTAGCAAGAGAGCAAGGTTTCTAGCCCAGTGGAGAAGCCAAAATCGGCTGGATCACAAGGCACAAAGCATTCAAAATCTGGAAATTTTTATAATGCATATGAGAGCTAGAAATGAGGGATTTTCGGATTTCTTTTTACCTCAAAACACCAAGGTGAAGAAGGGGCTTCAAATGGTGGACTCAAACCTTCAAATGGCTTCCAGCCATGGAGATGAAGATGGAGCTTTTGGATTTTTGAAAGGAGGAAGATGTTCTCCTTGGCAAGGGGAATTCAATGGTATAATTTTTGTAGGATTTGGAGAAGTTTTTAGCCTTCAAAAATGGAGAGAGAAGAGAGATCTGGAGGGGGCTTACCAAATCGCCATTGTTGGCTTTGGGAGGAAGAATAAATCAGAGAGAGGGGGAACAATGCGTGAGAGAGAGGGGGAGTAGGAGAGAGAGAGCCACTTTTGCTTTTCTACTTATTTCCCTTGTCCTTTAGCAAATAAGAAGAGAATTAAGAGAGTGAGAGAGGGGCCAATCGGCTACACACACACCTCTACAGATTTTTAATTTTTATTTGCAAAAGTGGACACATAAATTTTGCTTATTTACAGTCTACACCCCACAACTTCTCGTTTTTACAGTTTTTACTAACCGGAACCCGTTTTCCGGAATTTTCTCGTTTAATTAATTTTATTGGTTCTAAACCTTCATTAATGTTTATTAACGACTATTTGGTTGACCAAAATTATTACGAGTCTATTTGACCCACTTAAAGTTGTGTTTTCCCGGTTTCCTCGAAAAACGCGCTTTGAGGTTCGTTTGTGCTTTTAATCCATTTTGAGGATCTGTTTTCTTCGGGATTTGTTCCCTCATGTTTAATTGGATATAATTAAGCCTTTAAAATACTTATTAGCCTAATTAATCACTATTTATAATTACGGGGCATTTCAGTGAGTCTTTCTCATCATTCCCTTCATACCTGACCTCAAGAGTTTTCCAAATCTCTTGAGCTGTTTTGGTTGAGGCTATCTTGGAGTATTGCTCAGGTAGTAGTGCACAGTGTAGTATTCTTACAGCTTGAGCATTGAATACTATCTTCTTGATTTGATCTTCCGTCATGTTGTAAACAGATATGTCTTGTCCTTGAGCATCTTGGAAGGTGTATTCACCATGTGACACAACTCTCCACATCCTTGGATCATCAGACTTGATATGAAATTCTATTTTATTCTTCCAGTTTGTCTCCATTGAAGAGTGGTGGTCGATTTGGTGCAGAACCTTCTTCTGCCGCTAGTATGCTTGCGTGAGACATTTTGATCGTCTTCCAAAGTAGTTAGCTTTCTAGAAGAGACCCGCTCTGATACCAATTGAAACTAGCAAGCGCTCCCGATGCGTCCCTGACGTGTCGTAGACGTATCGTGGACTTGAATAAAACTTTGATAGTTAGAGAAGACACAAGATAAACTTAAACTGGAAACTCCATTTCGATTGAGAATTTACACACAAAAATTCACTCAATCTCCCTCGCCCTCACACACGGACTCCGGGACAGTTTAGGACTTTATCCCAAAGTCCTCTACCCTCTCCTGACAGCCGGCCTATGGTTCCCCAACCGCTCCCCGACTGATCAATCTACCAAACACAAAGTGTCGTCACTCGACCCCAGTCCTAACCAGTTCACCAACTCTCTAGAACCCATACACACAATCCTAAGTCTGATCCACCACTTGCCCAGATAATCTCTATCTTTTTCTCTCTTGTACAAGCTTACTTACATATGAAATAAATGCAAGTATATAAGTTAGTTAAGGTGTAACTACCGTCCTATAAGTCCCTAGACTCTAGGAGTCGAAAACATCTCCTATTGTTCACATAACAACCACACTAGACTTGTAGAGAGTCTTCAACTTGATCTGAAGACGTTTGGACTACGTGTCGCCTTATGGTTGGTCATGTCGGCGGAAGCTCTCTCGATTGGTCGAGCACCACTTGTGTGCCCCACTTGTCTGATCTTGTCTGGCTCATTAATGCTCATAAATGCTCTCTTAGATATCATTATAGCTATGTAATCCTTCTGATTAATAGCCCTGACTTATCTTTCTCTTGTACATTAATGAGTTTGTGTTCTTGTCGTGTGCTAGTTGATCATGTGGGTATATGAGTTTGTATGAATATGTCGATCCTCTTGCAGTCTTTTGTCTTTGATTTTCTTCTTAAGCATGAGAGTTATCTTCGTGCAGTGCCTGACTTGTTGTATGTGGTAGAAGTTCTATCGTGAGCTCTCCTGGACAGGTGCCCGACTGGTTGGGCACATGTAGTGAACCGAGAGCACTTACAACCTTGCGTGCTAAGCCACTCTTTTGCTTGTCTATCTGAATCATAAAGCTTGACAAACATATTAGATAGACAATACAAGGTTTTCTATTATCAAAACTAAAGGATCTTGACTTAACAATTTCCCCTTTTTTTATGATGACAACCTATATAAAATTATATGTACTTGGCAATTTGAAAATGTGAGAGATTCCCCCTAAGAAGGATTCCCCCTGAGTTTGTTAAGGGTTGAAAGATTTGAATAACAAAAGATAACAACTTTTATTTATACTAAAACCATAGGTAGAAAGTTCTTCACTAAGATATTACATAACGCAAGGAGAATAGTCATACTAACACAAGTACATATCTTTTCTTTTCCCCTTTGTCATACAACAAAAATAGGGAGAAACTAAACGACTTAAGATATTGTAAAGACCATAACATTCCATAGAGTACAAACTACAAGGATGATCGAGATAATCTAGATAGAGTGATGTGTCTGAAGATCCCATTCAATATCATCTAGGCCAAAGGGTTCATCCACCGAAAAGGAAACTTTTATCCAAGGTTTCTTAGCTGTAGTGGATTTGATCAAGGGTGATTCGACTATGGTGGAAAGGTCTGACTCCTTAGAATCTACTGTGAACTCCATGCAGTGAGGAGTTCTGGTATGAGAGGGAGTAACACTTGAGGTTCTAGACCAAGTTGTGAATGAGTCGGAGTTGGGTTGGATATAGCTTTGGGCGACGTATTTCTTTGGATGTTTTGTGAACATGAGTTTGTGAATGGTGGAATGAATGGTTTTCTCATTTGAGCTGTAGGAGCTTTGTGGAGTTTGTGCTATTTTGTGAGAAGTGAAATGATGATCGTGAGTGATGAGTGAACTGAGCAAGTATTTGTAGACAGTTGAGTATATGCTCGACGACTGCTCTGTGAGTGGTAATAAATGAGGTGCTACGTCTTGTGGGCTATGTTTGTGGGCCTTTTAGGTGTCAAGTTAGGAGATAGGTGGAATGGATGGGACTAAATATCTCTGAGTTGGATTGTATGAGGTTCTTACTATTGTATTGGATTATTGCATTGAGTTGTGGTGATGTGTTGGTGGATTTATGATTATATGTTGGATGAGTTATGTGGATTTATGATTATATATGTTGGATGAGTTATTGGGATGTATAAGTTATGTTATATAGTAATGTTTATGTAAACTGGAATTGCATGAAATGGAACCGCATGTTAACTCAACCAATTGACTTAAGGGGGCCTGAGGTTGCATATACGGTTGCATGATAGCATACTCAGCGGTTGTGCTGAGCTTTTTATGGCAATCATATTTAAAGGTACATAGCAGAAGATGACGTTGGAGTGTGGGATTGGGTAGATAATAGTGTACTACCTACATTGGGGATTGTATTTTGGATTATGTTTTTGGGTTGTACTTTGGATATACGGTTTTGGTAAGATAGACTGCTCACATGTAAGTGTTGTAATTGTGGATTAAAACTATCTCTCAGTTATCACAACGTTTTGTTGTATAAGTATTTGGATGCCTTGTTACTCTCATGGTTGAGTAACGACGGTAACACCCGTTGCTGTTTGGTTGTTTAAGAGTATTTCTGTTGTAGTGATTTACTCAATTATGCTAAATACGGGATTAAGGTTGATTACGAAGTAGGGGTGTTACAACCATGATACACTTGGCCGAAGTAGCTCAATATGTACAACACACTCTTCATCTCATTTGGTGACCAACATTTTTGGCCTGCATCAGATTGTCCTATCATTCTTCCTGATCCATCTCGTGTCTGAGGAAAGGGAAGACCTCGATACACTCGTATTCATAATAAGATGGATTTGAAGAACCCGAATAAGAAGACTAGATACTGAAATACCCCAAAATATATATACATATACATATATATATATATATATTATATATCATTCATATATATTCGAATTTATCATGTTGTAGTTGTTGATTGTAATTATTGTTTTATTTATTATGATTTGATAATGTTAATATGGTACTAATTAAACATATTTTTGTCATAGTAGCTATTTATCATTATACACACTTTTGAAATATTCGTATATATTTGATAAAAAAGGAATGTGTATATTTATGTTTTCGAAAAAAATGTCTATT
The DNA here is from genome assembly GCA_023374045.1 of Limonium bicolor. Lineage (NCBI taxonomy): Eukaryota > Viridiplantae > Streptophyta > Magnoliopsida > Caryophyllales > Plumbaginaceae > Limonium > Limonium bicolor. Next base: position 144,160,324 of record CM041779.1, on the reverse strand, counting down.
TAAAAATATGATTTGTGGTCAACTACCATGTTTTAATATTGCGGATTCGGTTTTAGTATTCCACTGTAATCGTATGATAATTGGTTCTATTGTTGGACATCTTCCTTCTCTTCCGTTTGTGGCATTAATTTCCTAAACCTTTGTACTATATATTTTGGTATTTCTCTAAATCATTTTATTATATTTGGTACAATTTTTGGTGTTATAAAATATACACCCTTATAGTTTAGTATAATATTATTTAAAATATAGGATTATTTTACTACTTAAATCGGTATATTTGAATTATTATAATGGATTCTTATGTTGAATTAAATACGTTGTTGTCACTATTCTAGTTTTGTATTTTATTAGTGGGCATTGAGAATAGTGATAAATATAGATTTTATTTTAATTATGGGAACTGTATTAGTAATTAAAGGGTAGAGTAGTAAATTTGGAAACTAACAAAAGCTTAACCTAATTTATTTCCTTTATATTCTTCATCTTTTCCTCTTTTTTCACGGCCGTCTTCATTCTTTCCTGGTCGATGCCTCTCTTCAAGCTGCTTTATCCTTCTCTCACCAGTCAGATGAACAACACCCTTGTTTTTTCCGTTCCGTCTATCTTCCACGACCATCAACTTTGAGCAGCATAACATCCCGGCATTAGCAGATCCGATTAATGGAGCCGCGATTTTGACCAGGCTTAAAACATTGCAATCGTTTAGCCCGATGATAATCATGGTAAGATCCATAGTGTGCTTCTTGATTTCGACAAGTGAGAGTATGTCATGAGTTCGTTTATTATAATATTATAACGGTTAAAGGGAGTATGCATTCATGTTGTATTGGTCTCACGAAAGTAATATATGCAACCGTATGTATTGTGTTTAGTATTAAGTGTGTATTAGCATCTAATTATAATTAGTATATACTATTATGTAATTTATAGTTACACATGATTTTGGCTCCTTAGATATAGATTATCAATTTATGATAATGTCCAATTTTTCTTTTCCTTTTAGAATGGGTTTTATAAATTTGACGACCTAGGACCTGTAATTGTAAGAGTGAGCTAGTTGATTAGAGTCTGGTGTAATTTTATATAATGACTGTTTTTGGCTAGCGATATTAATGTTAATTTTGGAGGCAGTAATAGAACAATATTTACGGTGGTTCCAAGCTCTCGATCATTAAAACAAGTATAGAGTAGACATATTTATTATTTTACTAGTAACACGATTAATTATAGTGGTCGGTGGTGATATGATTATTTGTATTTTAATCATAGGATGTTGAGATACCTTGGTGTATCACTAGGTGACTAGTTTGGAAGGATCTTGTCAACTGTCGTGCTAGCGATTGATTGCGGTGGATTGTTGTGAATGTTTGCTTAAGCGTGAATTTCAGGTAAACCTTGTGTTCACCTATCTTTACTTTGTGGTTGTGAATGCTATTTTACCACTGGTTGTATTGGTTGTGATTGTTAAATTATGCTTATACGATATTGATGGTGTGGAATGATTTGAGAACTTTGATATTACATATGTGGCTATTTTATTCTAGAATTGATGGGAGACTTTGGAATTGGAAAAGGCCTTTGGATAATTTATATATATATATATATATATATATATATATATATATATATATATATATTATATATATATATATTGCGCTGTTGAGTCTCAGACCGCAGTTAAGCTCTATGATCTACTCCATTAGTCAGAAAAAACTTTTGGGGGGTGTGCACACTTAAGGACTTAGAGTGAGGGTGAACTGGATCGGTCTCAACTCTGTTGTGGTACCAATTATTGGAATTTATGAACTGGATCGGTCCCAACTATGTTGTGGTACCAATTATTGGAATTTGTGAATTGTGGAACTTTGGTGACTCCTGTCATTCCAGAATTGTTTGTGGTATTGTTGATTGGTGATTGTGATTATTTTGATGTTATTGTTTGATTGGTTATGTGGCTATGGATGTTTATTGTACTCAAATGGATTTTCAAAATGTATTTGACAAGGTGTTGCAGGGTTTACTCAGTTTCTCTGATTTGCGCGGTCCCTTTCTTGTGTGTTGTTATGTTTTCTGACCGCAGGTAATGAAGCTGACCTGGATATAAAGCGTGAGAGTTGGGTTTGGGAATTGACATAGACTCCACTTCAATTCATTTAACTTATTTAGATGGTTATAGCTTTACGTTGAAGGTTTGAAATTTAGTTGAGATGTAATTACTTTTTATCTTCATTTATTTTCCAGTTAAGGTTGAAGTTTTTGTATTTAGCCTTAGCACTCACTAGGTTGGTGAGTGTGGGGGTAACACCCCATTAGGTTTTTGTCTTCCGCTGCTGAGTAGATGATAGGAAAAAAAATTGACGTTAATTTAACTTCGACCTTAATAATATACCGGCTAGTTTTGGGGGTGTTACAAAGTGGTATCAGAGCAATCTACTCTAAAATTGAGTTAATTGGAGTGTCTAAATTGGAAATTAGGATTAAAACGAAAAAGGGTTAAGGGTATGAGTGGTGAGGACGTTTTTGTTGTGACTTCTGTTATGTCCTTGTATGAGTTGTATACTAACTTGTAAGAGGTGAAATGTGATAATAATTAATCTTTTGGTAACTTGAAATTTCAAATCCGTGTTTTGTTATTCAGTTGGACCAGGAAGTCCACTAATTGGGTGTATTTGTTTTTCTTGTGTTTTGGATGCGTATATTACGGTTATCGCCTATGTGAAGATCTGTTGAGATTTCTTGTGGTGGGTGTCACATTAAGATGATTGTGTGATTAAGCCTTGTGCTAAGTTTGATGGGGACACTTGTGTCCTGGTTAAAGGAAATTATTTGGAGGAGTGTGATGAGATTGAGATTTATGACAAAATCTCGTCGTTTATTATCAAACGGTTGATTATGCCTTATGGGTAATAGTACAATTTATTTTATTTATTTGAGCCATTGGTGATCATTGAGTGATTGTGGTTTTGTACTTTGATTTGAGAGGTAATTAGTTGATTTAGAAGAAAAAAAATGAAAATGTTTATTTGTGAGAGAATTGTTCTGGATCACATGGTTGGTGTTATGTTTGTGGATTAAAAAAATGATATAATTATGCCTAGAGAAGTAAGTGTAATATCTTTGTGATTTTAAGGAATTGTGTTTCATTTAGCTTTTAAGATTATAGTTGGGATTATGTTGGTGAGCGATAGTTTGTGATTGAGCCTTTGGCTATTGACCTTTGTATTGGAAAATAGGTTAACTGGTAAATTTTGACCCTTGGGTTGAATGTTTCTTATATGAATGTGATGTGAATATTAGAAGTATAGAATATTAAACTTTTGGGAATAAGTTTAGAGGTATAGATTCGGATAATAACATATATATGACTTTGTCAGTGAAGGTTGGGTAATAGAAGCATACTGATTTCATGGTTGTTATTTAGATTTTGCCTTGTACGAGATTTTCGAATAATGTGGATTTAGTTATATGTTTGGGATACATGGAAAACTGATGGATTGGTTACAAGTCTGGGATACATATAAAAGTCCACATTTAAACCTTGGAAATAGATCTTTTTGGAATGGAGGATATAGTGTTGAAGTATGATTTGAAACATTATGAGAAATTTTGAGGCTATACATAGGTTATGGGAACTGGAACTAGGTGTTAACAAGCAGGTGGGGATAACATTAAGTTACGAGGTCGTAACTTATTCTTTTAAGGGGAGTTAGACTGCAACAACCTAAATTTTGGAAAACTAGCAAGTTAGTTTGGAGTTTAGTCTTGAAATTGATTATTTCATTTGGAAAAGGTTGATAGAAGAGTTTAGAATGAGGTAGATCATCAGTTGATGTTATAAGTAGTTAAGAGATGAGTTAGAAATTGGTTTTAAAGAAATTCCTTTGAGCAAGGACTTACAGTTAGAGCTTTAGAGTTAAATATTTGTTATTACGGTTGGTGGAGTGTTCTTATATTACGTCCAGCTTCGGGGACGAAGCTTTCTTTTAAGGGGGTGATAATGAAATACCCCAAAATATATACATATATATATATATATCATTCATATATATTTGAATTTATCATGTTGTAGTTGTTGATTGTAATTATTGTTTTATTTATTATGATTTGATAATGTTAATATGGTACTAATTAAACATATTTTTGTCATAGTAGCTATTTATCATTATACACACTTTTGAAATATTCGTATATATTTGATAAAAAAGGAATGTGTATATTTATGTTTTCGAAAAAAAAGTCTATTTAAAAATACTGATTTGTGGTCAACTACCATGTTTTAATATTGCAGATTCGGTTTTAGTATTCCACTGTAATCGTATGATAAATTGGTTCTATTGTTGGACATCTTCCGTTCTCTCTCCGTTTGTGGCATTAATTTCCTAAACCTTTGTACTATATATTTTGGTATTTCTCTAAATCATTTTATGTTATATTTGGTACAATTTTTGGTGTTATAAAATATACACCCTTATAGTTTAGTATAATATTATTTAAAAATATAGGATTATTTTATTACTACTTAAATCGGTATATTTGAATTATTATAATGGATTCTTATTGTTGAATTAAATACGTTGTTGTCACTATTCTAGTTTTGTATTTTATTAGTGGGCATTGAGAATAGTGATAAATATAGATTTTATTTTAATTATGGGAACTGTATTAGTAATTAAAGGGTAGAGTAGTAAATTTGGAAACTAACAAAAGCTTAACCTAATTTATTTTCCTTTATATTCTTCATTCTTTTCCTCTTCTTTTCACGGCCGTCTTCATTCTTTCCTGGTCGATGCCTCTCTTCAAGCTGCTTCTTTATCCTTCTCTCACCAGTCAGATGAACAACACCCTTGTTTTTTTCCGTTTCCGTCTATCTTCCACGACCATCAAACTTTAGAGCAGCATAACATCCCGGCATTAGCAGATCCGATTAATGGAGCCGCCTATTATATTTTGACCAGGCTATTAAACATTGCAATCGTTAGCCCGATGATAATCATGGTAAGATCCATAGTGTGCTTCTTGATTTCGACAAGCGTGAGAGTATGTCATGAGTTTCGTTTATTATAATATTATAACGGTTAAAGGGAGTATGCATTCATGTTGTATTGGTCTCACGAAAGTATATATATGCAACCGTATGTATTGTGTTTAGTATTAAGTGTGTATTAGCATCTAATTATAATTAGTATATACTATTATGTAATTTATAGTTACGCATGATTTTGGCTCCTTAGATATAGATTATCAATTTATGATAATGTCCAATTTTTCTTTTCCTTTTAGAATGGGTTTTATAAATTTGACGACCTAGGACCTGTAATTGTAAGAGTGAGCTAGTTGATTAGAGTCTGGTGTAATTTTATATAATGACTGTTTTTGGCTAGCGATATTAATGTTAATTTTGGAGGCAGTTAGAACAATATTTACGGTGGTTCCAAGCTCTCGATCATTAAAACAAGTATAGAATAGACATATTTATTATTTTACTAGTAACACGATTAATTATAGTGGTCAGTGGTGATATGATTATTTGTATTTTAATCATAGGATGTTGAGATACCTTGGTGTATCACTGGGTGACTAGTTTGGAAGGATCTTGTCAACTGTCGTGCTAGCGATTGATTGCGGTGGATTGTTGTGAATGTTTGCTTAAGCGTGAATTTCAGGTAAACCTTGTATTCACCTATCTTTACTTTGTGGTTGTGTGTGCTATTTTACCACTGGTTGTATTGGTTGTGATTGTTAAATTATGCTTATACGATATTGATGGTGTGGAATGATTTGAGAACTTTGATATTACATATGTGGCTATTTTATTCTGGAATTGATGGGAGACTTTGGAATTGGAAAAGGCCTTTGGATAATTTATATATATATATTCGCGCTGTTGAGTCTCAGACCGCAGTTAAGCTCTATGATCTACTCCATTAGTCAGAAAAAACTTTTGGGGGGTGTGCACACTTAAGGACTTAGAGTGAGGGTGAACTGGATCGGTCCCAACTCTGTTGTGGTACCAATTATTGGAATTTATGAACTAGATCGGTCCCAACTATGTTGTGGTACCAATTATTGGAATTTGTGAATTGTGGAACTTTGGTGACTCCTGTCATTCCAGAATTGTTTGTGGTATTGTTGATTGGTGATTGTGATTATTTTGATGTTATTGTTTGATTGGTTATGTGGCTATGGATGTTTATTGTACTCAAATGGATTTTCAAAATGTATTTGACAAGGTGTTGCAGGGTTTACTCAGTTTCTCTGATTTGCGCGGTCCCTTTCTTGTGTGTTGTTATGTTTTTTGACCGCAGGTAATGAAGCTGACCTGGATATAAAGCGTGAGAGTTGGGTTTGAGAATTGACATAGACTCCACTTCAATTCATTTAACTTATTTAGATGGTTATAGCTTTACGTTGAAGGTTTGAAATTTAGTTGAGATGTAATTACTTTTTATCTTCATTTATTTTCCAGTTAAGGTTGAAGTTTTTGTATTTAGCCTTAGCACTCACTAGGTTGGTGAGTGTGGCGGTAACACCCCATTAGGTTTTTGTCTTCCGCTGCTGAGTAGATGATAGGAAAAAAATTGACGTTAATTTAACTTCGACCTTAATAATATACCGGCTAGTTTTGGGGGTGTTATAGATACACCAAGAGCGAGCAAGAGGGGCATAATAGAAGAAGATGTTCTAATAAGAATGTTGCTTAATTGTAATTGCCATGAACTTATTATTTTGTAAACAACTAGAGTTATGGATTGTATGTATAATTATCATCTATGTATTTATCTTGTAAACAATTACCATTGGTGTACGCTTCAATTTATTTATTTCATTTACATTACGTTTGTGTTCAAGCTGTTGAATATTGACAGGTGTTGAGTAAAATGTGTGTGTTGAAGTTTGGAAATATGTACAAGTTGTGTTTTGCTCAATAGTGATTAAACAATTATAAATTTGTCTAAGTGTTTTAAAAAAGTCTTGAAGAGACGATTTCATATCAATTTCTAAAGATTTTCTCTTCAAGAGACGACTTCACTAAAAATAGCCGTGACACTGGTTTATGCTGAAATCATCTTTTATAAAAACGTTTTATAAGGAATTGTCTCTTGAAGAGACAAAAAGATGATTTCACCTTAGACTCTTACATTGAGTTGATGTCTAAGGTTGGGGCAGTCATTTTAGGAATTAGTTTCGGAATTAGTTTCGCCAGAGGTTAGTAGATAAATTTATTTTGTACCTTTTTTTCAACTAATGAGCCTCGGTCAAATCGGCCCGATTCATTATTTTCGGGTATTTGCCGCCCGTAGAGCCAACCCACGCACGGACTGATCAGTTTTCCCTCCTCAGTTCAAAGTACTTGGGGATAGCAAGCGGCAGTGCTGCACCATGGATGATGTAGATCGGTTGTTTGAATGCTTCAAATGCGGCATCTCTCCTCCTCGTAATCTTCCTCTCTCCTTCTCGTAATCTTCCTCTCTCCTCCTCCCTTATTCTCCAGATCTGGATCACTCATTAAATCCTTATTGAGATGTGAATGCTCCCAGTTTGGAATTAGTTCGGCCTTTCTCGTGGTTGAAAACTTTGCTCATACCAGAACTAGTATGGCCTTCTTAAATTGTGCTGTCTTTACCCTTTGTGCCAAAAGTCTGAACTGAATCTGTAGAACAGAATAATAAAAAATCGGTTCCAACTGGACCAGCTCATGAATCGTTTGAAACTGAATTCATCCTGTCATGGTTAAGAAAACTGCTCTAGTGTTTACCAGGTCCGTCCTATTCCATTTTCGTGGGTCAGGTCACCTTCATCTATACTGCCATCTCTATATATTGTGCTGGAGTTGGACGCTGGAAACTGTGGAAACTATTTAGTCATTTAAAACTAGGGCCATGGAAAGTTGAGGGGAGAGCAAATCTACCCATTTGGAATATAGTCAGTCTTTTGGAGTTTGAGCTTGTACTAAAGCTAATATCTTGCTATATCAGGCATATGGTTAGTGGAGTTTTTCAGTGATGTTACGGCATTCTTTACGGCACCATCAGTGCATCCTTTTCAACCACGTGAGATTACGTTTTTATACAGCATTCTTCTGAGGTGTTGTACTACCCTTAACAGTTAGGTAGTGTCATGATCCAAGCAATTCTGGAGGCTAAATTAGATTTTGTATAGATTATGGCTAAGAGTGCCTATATTTTCGGGATAAGCCTCTTATATGCTTTCGATTTGCTAGGATATTGATAAAGAATTCAAGTGATACTAGGGGAACAATGTCCTTTCTATCTGCAACTAGCAGTTATTATGTTATTTCTTTCTCTCTGTGTGTGGGTATATATATTGTGTACATGTAATTTTGATAAACAAACATGATCACATATCATTTATGATGAGCAAATACAGTTTACTACATAGCTATTTGAAGTCTGTTTTATTTTCTCTATTATGCAGTCTATTGAGAAGTGTCCCACCCTCTATCTCAAGTAATTTTGACTTGAGTACCTACATCTTGACTCAGAATCTGCTGTTAGGGTAAAGAAACGAAGCAGCAGAAGAGAAGGAAGTCCAAAGTCTGGATGCTCCCTGCTGAAAGGGTCCCATAATCCAGAATCAGCTGGAGAAAGTAAGCAGCTGACGCCAGATGTCAATCCTAAGGTGCAGGATGTAAACCTTGTTTGTTTTATGCATTCTTACATAGCGCTATTGGCTGTCTTCGAGGTGTTTCATCTGACCTGAGCAGTTAATTAAGTCCACAGAAGACTGTAACTTTACCATGCTTATTCTATAATGAGTTTTTCATATGTTGGAATACTTGCCTTGAACAGTGGGTATCGGACCTTATCTTGTGATAAGTTATTGGCAATACTTCCCATCAATATGTGGCATTTAGTCTATCTATGTATGCATACAGTTGAACTATTATCATCATCCTATGACAAGCTTGGGATCTATAAGCAAATGGGTCCAGGAAGATAAGACCTTTATATCGCCAGTGAATACAAGTGAATCTGTAAAATTTGTGTTCTGGACTGAATATGGTCAAGTGAACTTCTTTAGTTATGCAGTGAAAACAATGCTGACTGTTCACTGTTTTAAAAATATTGTCACCTTCGTCTGCACTAGCAATTATTTATTCAAGAGACTATACGAATAAAAAATGTTTAAATTTGAAGGTAATTTAATGGATCAATCTAATGTTAAAAAAACTCCTAAACTTTTGAAACTTCACTGAGATTGTAATCATCTGTCTTTAACTCATAGTGGCTGTCTATGTATCATATACGATGTTGACATGGTGGAGTAAATTGCAAATTATCTGGATAGATTCTTTTGATGTTTTTTGTGACTTCTGGTGGAATCAAGTTAACCGATGAAACAATGTTTATCCATATATCAAAATTAAGGACTGGTAGACCTATTTCCCCCTCCTGATCTGCATACACTAGATCAATCATCCTTCTTTGTCACTCAACATGGTAGTATATTAGTTCCTGGTACATGAACCTACTGTTTGGCTCCCTAGAGAAATTAATCATTGTTGAGTTCGTCATTTATATGTTCTGCTTGTGTTTCTTTCTCTCTCTTTTTTACTTTTATCCTCTTGTTCAGCTTCGGCACTAACGTGATATTAAATCATCAGCTTGCCCAAGTGACAAAGAGAGAAAACAACTATGAGACGTGCAAGAAGATTTCTCCAGTTGTATTTTATGGATCACCACATGGAGTGCCTCCCAAAAGGCCATCCAGTTTGTTGCGCTTGCTGCGTGAAATACGCCTTGATCTTGCAGAGAAAGATAGATCAAAACTTAGGTACATTCCTTTATTTACTCTCTTATTTTTTTAAAAGCAGGTGTAGAGTTCATTTTATATCGTTATGCCTTGTAAATGTCAATAAACATTGCTACTGTTCATGATCTATCATTTACCTCAAAGTTTTATTTACTTTGACCAACGATATATGACTTATGCTTCTGTTGATCCATATTAAATTAGCAAATTTTGTACAGCATTATTATTGTACTGTCACTAATGGTCGAGTCTTATGTTCAAGGGATGAGGTATGGGCTACATTTCCTAAACAAGATGAAGCAATGAAATTTGTCAAAAGACATAAGAATATCCACATTTTCAGTTACCAAGATCATTTTAATGGACAAAGAAGATTCCTTGCTTCAAGTTACGAGGAGTTCTGGCAAAGGTTCGCCCTATTTCTATGTTTTTGTAAAACTTATTTGTCTCTTATTTTTCCTTTTAAAATTGATTGTTTGACATCATAGCTCATCTTGTTGTCGTTATTTGCTACAGGTACAAACACATTGATCCTAAGTTTCGCCACCATTACGAGGTGATTCAAGAGGTGCGGTGTCTTTTCGTAAACCCTATTCTTGAGCTACTAACACTATTTAATTGCTTCACTACTTCTTAGAGGATCATGGTTTCTGTTGCAGTCATGGTACTATTCTAGTCTTCCATATAAAGTGAAATATGACTGATGCAGGGAGAGAACCTTATAAATTGTATTATTAATTTGATTGTTTGAAGTTTATGAACTACAAGCATCTGCATTTATAAGGGTAAAAAGCTAACCTAAAAAGCATAAGATGAAAACCAAGCATCACTAGCTTGGTTGGAGTGAGCACATGTGACAAAAAGCTCTTTAGTCTGTATATGGCTTTGGGTTTTTGCTGTAGAAAATACTATAATAGTATAAACTGTGCAAAGGGCAAGTGTACCCAGTCTATGTAGTTTAAACAAGTGTCGCTCCACCAGGAAATTGATTTCTTTCTCCCTAGCTTCGGTAGTTAGTGAATAAAGCAATAAATGAGGGTTTAGCCGGATGCAAGCTTAATTGTTCAAGTTAAATCAAGTAGCAAAACGAATAAGTCAATTGAAATGAAGTTTTATTTGATTGGAGAAAAATGCACCATGGTTGTAACAACTCTAAGGAGCCGCAAAATCCAAGAACAAACATCCAACAAGTGGGGCTGTGAAATTGTATTCCACTTCACTCTACGTCCTTAAGTGTGCGCACCCCTTTAAGGGTACTTATGGCCACACAAAAGATCAATAAAGCTTAAATTGCAATATAGTGGTCGCAGTGCATTATGTTTAATATTCACGTCCCTGTTCGACCCCACTCTACGTCTTTAAGCATGCGCACCCCTCTAAAGGTACTTTTGACTACATAAAAGTATACCAAGAGAGCTTAAACTGTGATATAGTGGTCGCAACGCAAAATTGTTAATACCATTGTACCAATGTGTGTTGTCATGAAGAAATAACTTAGTGAAAGTCTCCCTGATCAGTTCTACACAATCCAAACATATAACTCATCACTATAACCATTCCCAGTTGTATTCATAACATCTCAATTAATCAAAGTCATAAGGACGTAGAGTGAGGTGGAACATGGACATGGATATTAAGCATAATGCGCTACAACCATTATATCGCAGTTTAAACTCTATTGATCTTTCTGTGTGGTCAGAAATGCCCTTAGAGGGGTGTACACATTTAAGAACATAGAGTGAGGTGAAATTCAATTTTATGGCCCCTCTTGTTGGATGTTCGTTGGTGGATTTTGTGGCCCCACTATGTTGGGTGTCCGTTGGTGGAATATTTAATTGGTTGCCAGTTGAAAGCTCCTTCATCATTATTGTGTTGGTGGACTGTGTATTGGTGGATTGTGTGATTAAGATTTATCATGTCTTCTTCATACTATGGACTAATGTTGCTAATTGGGTTTTATTTTTATTTTTATAATTAGTAGTATATTAAACTAAAGGAGAAACTTCAAACTCTACAACTAAAAGTTGCTAAGTGCAACCTTTTTAGTTACAAGATTCGCACAAGATTGTGTTGTACAAAAGGAATTCCTAAAGATTCTATTGTTCCTCTCTCCAAACAAAATAGATAAGACAAGTGAATACAAAAGAGAAGGTTCTATGAGCATTACATATTTTTCTCCATCTAAAACCCATCTAATAAGTATGGACCAATCTCTAGGTGTTCTAATTCCTCCAAAATGATTCCATATTGCATTCCAGATATCAGAAGCAAATATGCATCTGAATAGCAAATACTACATTGTTTCCTTTTCTCTATGGCATAAGACACACACTTCTTCTGTAGTTTTTTCCTTTTTTTATCCAATCTCTAGTGAGCAACCTCCCGTTAACAAGAGATAAAACAGTACCTTGGAAAGTTTCCTTTGCTCCAAATCATTTTACTCCATTGCACTTTTGGGGTAGTCACATGAAGCTTCTCATAACACTTCTTTATAGATAAACTATTACCCAACTTTGGCCAGACAACCCCATTGTCATTTGAGAGATGTCTAATGACATGTTGTCTTAGATTCAATAAATTCCTCCAACACCAAGAGATGTCACTAGGGATGTTTATATCCCTAATAGATTGTTATTTAAGGTAGTATCCATGAACCCATTTTACCCCACAAGGTGTCTTGCTTGTTGTCAATTTGCTAGATCTGCTTGAATATGATAGCTTTGTTTCAGGTGTCAAGACACTTAATTCCAAGAGCACCTCTCCCCACTGGTTGACACACTATCTTCCAAGCCACACTTGCCTTCTCGGAATCAGTATTCCCCGCCCATAAGCAAGCTCTACAAATAGCAATGATATTCTTAATCACTTTCTTTGGAAGAGCAAAGATATTCATCCAATAGATCTGCATGGATAACGACATTGATTTGATGAGGTGGAGTCTCCCTGCATAGTTGAGGAACCTAGAGGGCAAACTCTTGATCTTTCCAAGCAGCTTGTCTACCAAATCTTGGCATTCGACAGCAGAGAGCTTGGTTGGCCTTAGGGGAACCCTAAGGTATTTGATGGGTAGCTGGCCTTCCTTAAGGCTGAAGTTGGATCTAAGGTAGTTTTTGAAATCCTCATCAACTCCAGCCATGAATACCTTGGTCTTACTTAGATTTGCTTTCAACCCCGAGATCATGAAGAAGGTGCTAAAAAGCCTCGTCATTTCTTTAACTGATCCAGCTTTAGCTTTACTGAAAAGCATAAGATCATCTGCAACACAAAGGTTGGTAAGTTTCATCTTCCCGCACAACAAATGGTAACGGAAGTCCTTTTCAGTCTCCAGGCTGATAAGGAGTCTGCTAAGGTACTCCATACAAATAACAAAAAAATAGGGAGAGATAGGATCCCTATGCCGAAGCCCTCTTTTCCCCTGGAAGAACCCGTTTAGGCTGCCATTACCAACCACTGAGAAACTTGGAGTGGTGATACATTCAATGAGCCCTCCAACAAAGATGGGAGGAAAATCGAGAGCTAAGAGGAGATCTTGGATAAAATCCCAGCTCACATTATTAAATGCCTTATGGAGGCCAATTTTAAGCATACACCTAGGGGAAGTTTTTATTCCTTTTGTAACCCTTGATAAGCTCGTGACACAGCAAAACATTGTGGAAGATGGACCTTCCTTTGACAAAAGCAGTTTGGTTTGGGTTTATGATGGTTCCCAAACCTGCTGAATCCTATTGGCCAAAATCATACTGATAATCTAAAGCACATTACAACATGAGATAGGTCTATAATCATTCTGAAAGTTAATGGAGGTGATCTTCCCGTCTATAATCATTAGGTTTGCTAGGATTGTTCTTCTTTGGAATGAGAGTGATAGCTGTACAGTTCATGCTTTTCCTCAGATAACCGCTGTTAAAGAATTCTTTGACTGCCTTATAATAAGGGGACCAGAATATCCCAAGAGTTTTCAAAGGATGCACTGCTATATCCTTCAGGACCCGGAGCCTTGAAATCAGGAATAGAGAAGAGGGTCTTCTTGATTTCCTCATTCCCCACCTCACTGCATAGACCAAATATATCTTAAGTGCCCTCAATTCACCACATCATGGCCTAATTTTAGACAGCCAGAGGAAGTGCCAATTAGGTTTTGGAAATAAGAAACAAGTTCAGCTGAGATATCCTCTGGATTGCTTTTGATTTGCCCATCACTTCCTAGAATAAAAACAATAGTATTTCTAGCTTGCCTTCTTTTGATGACAACATAGAAATCTTATTATTTCTATCCGTAGATTTGAGCCAGTTGCAATGACTTTTGTTTGAGGAAACTATCCCCAGCTTAGTAGAGTTGCTTGAGCTTACAAACAATGATGTTCTCACTTCTGATTAGATTATCGTTGAAGAGGTAGAACGATTGGTTTGAGTGATATATCTGTTCAAACGGTTTACAAATAAATTGAATTTTACAAGGTGGAGAAGTGGTTTACTCAATTTCACTGGTTTGTGCGGTCCTTTGTGTGTTTTGTGTGTGGTGTGATTGTTTGGCCGTAAGTAATGAAGGTCATCTGGATGTAAATGTGTGAGCGTTGGGTTTGGGAATGGTTAGACTTTCACTCAGATTCATTTGAAATTCTTAGACAATTTAATTCATTTTAGGTTGTGTTTTGAGATTGATTATGAGTTGTTTTATTTATTTATTATTCGTCTAAGGTTGAAGTTTTTTTTTTTTTTTTGCCTTAGCACTCACTAAGTTGGTGAGTGTGGCGGTACCACCCAATATGTTTTGACTTTCATTGCTGAGTAAATGATAGGTTAAATTGCTCTATAATTTAAACTTTGACCTTAACAAAGTACCGGCTAGTTTTGAGGGTGTTACAATGGGTTGTTACGTATCAGCCCATTTCTGGTGGAGAGTCAAGTCTTTCATGCACCAGCTTTCAAAATATGATGAGCTTACAGGACCATAAATGTTGTGAATGTTAGAGTGGTTTGTGCCTCACTCGCAAATGCTTGAATCCTTTGCCTTTTGCAATTGTTTTGGGTTAGCTTTATGTGATGTAAATAGACCGTGTCATATAGAGTTGTAGGCAATTCATCTCCCGATAAAAAGCTAGAGCATATTGAGGGGGAAGAGTGTCGACCTATACTTATTATAAGGTTGTTATTCCCTCATTCTTTTTCACATTCTGAATGGGGGTAAATATTGTATCCTGTGTGACGGGCGATTAAATTTCTCATAGGTATCGTGTGCTCTTTTCACAAAAAGAGTTGAAAGAGTTTTCCAGCGAAGCTACAATGTTATTAACAAAAAGGAAACAAGATCTTTTTGTTTTCTGAAATACAAATTTAAAGAGTAAGCTCTTAATAGTAGAATAGTTAGAAAATGGCCTCTCATGTAGCTCAACGTTTCTGGTCCATGAGTGTAGTTTCTTGTAATTTGAGCTTCCTCTCATGGTTATGATTTAAGATGGAAAAAGAGATAGTGAGGTACATATCTGACCCTGTTTAATGACCAATATATATCTTGCACAGTGTTCTAACTCTGTCACATTGATTTTCTCTCTTTCTTCTGATTGTAGGGTTTGCCTTGCCACCTTTACTTTGATTTGGAATTCAACAAAAATGAAAATATGGAGAGAGATGGGGACGTAATGGTTGACTTACTTGTATCTGTCACATTTGACGCCTTTCTTGAAAAATATGGCATAAAGGGAGAGTTGGACTGGATTGTGGAACTTGACTCCTCTACTAAAGGTATAAATACAATGAGAAGCTGTCTATGCAGTCGATCTTAATTGTTATATTTAAATTACATACGAAAGACATAACTATAGCTAATTGTTACTACAATTAAAATTAGATCTTTTACACTAATATCTCATTAACAAAAACTTAAAATACAAATTTAGGCTCTATTTTTATGACATCTTACTAAAAGCAACTTTAGGTTTTAGCTAAGTTTGTTTTATGTCACAGATAAGCTACAACAAGTAGTCTATCACTTTTCTTATACGTTTTTAGATGATCTTTTTATAACCTAGCTATCAGCTAGGGGAAGAACATGATCTTAGAGATGTAAAATTCCATCATCTACATAGATCTCTATGTATGTTTCTTTAAACTATATCACTCCAATGAAGTCGCATCCTTTCCGTTCTATTCCTTGTACTGTCCTGTTAAAATTAAGCGATTTGGGGGTCTTGTGCGGTTGAGCACTTCGGACACTCTGTAAGCTAGGGGAAGAACATGATCTTAGAGATGTAAAATTCCATCATCTACATAGATCTCTATGTATATTTCTTTAAACTATATCACTCCAATGAAGTCGCATCCTTTCCGTTCTATTCGTTGTACTGTACTGTAAAAAAAAAGCGATTTGGGGGTCTTGTGCGGTTGAGCACTTCGGACACTCTGTAAGCTGCCCATGCATCATGCTACATTCTGTATGGTTTGATCCATCATATATTATGGATCAAATATCTCATTTGTAATCCAGTTTTATATATTGGCAGAGAAGTTCTCTCGACATTTGGTGATCCGTGTTCCAAAAGCTGCTTTTAAGGACAATTCACATGTTGGAGCATTTGTTGCTGAGGTATGGATGAATATCACATTTCATTGAGTGCTTCTATGTCATCTTTATGATTATATATCCATCTTATTGTATTCAGTTCAGTATCGTGTTTCTAATTAACGCTAGCATAGCTTGGTTTGCCATTAGCGTTAAAATATTCTTGGATCTTTTCCTATCACATTCATTATACTAATTTATCTCATTTTGTACAGTCGTTTCATTATATTTCCAGAGTTAAATGCCTAGGT
Organism: Limonium bicolor; assembly: GCA_023374045.1. Classification (NCBI taxonomy): domain Eukaryota; kingdom Viridiplantae; phylum Streptophyta; class Magnoliopsida; order Caryophyllales; family Plumbaginaceae; genus Limonium; species Limonium bicolor. The sequence goes on along the minus strand of CM041779.1, from coordinate 144,143,737 downwards.
CTTGAGTATCTGCTTTGCAGTTCCCTTAACCTTGTCTAAGAATAATTTGATTAAATCTTCCTTATCAGATATGCTCAAGGATTCATAGTGCAAGGGAGAAGGACGCTTACTTTGAGCAACTATTTATAACCAAAATTTCAAGTTCTTCCATATCTTCTCTTCAGCTTTTTGTGGATGATGCTGTTTATTCTAGAAATCGTTGTTTCCGCTTAGCTCTATCCTCCAAAGCTGGGAAGTGCAGTTTGCTTTTGCCTACTGCGCGTTTTAGATGCAAGGACATGGTATGGATTTTTTAAGGCAGTCTTGGATTTTGACCAAAATGTTTATTCTCTTGCTTTCATCCTCTTTTTTGTTCACTGTACTTCTTTCTTTGCTTCTTGTGCACTTATAAACACGTCCAAATACCTGTAGTTTACAGGTTTTAGGAATCTAATAAATATGACAAATCAGATAGTGCAAAAGAATGTATTTTTGCTTAAAACTGATATCTGATTCAAATTTTGGGGTAAAAGGACAACTTACATGTTCTTCACAAAGAGCAAACTTTGAATATACTCTCATATTGCTCATGTCCATGCATATGTGACTTGCAAAGCTTGTTGATTGATACATAATTGAACGTTGGACATATTTGATATGATACTGATGAAATACAAATTATTTCTAGCAACAAGAAGCTTCGTCTACTCTTTGGATTCCTTGAGCATATCTTATCACACTCAAGATCTTGTCTGTATGAAAACATAAAAGTATATGACCATGGGTTATACTTTTGGAGGTAGAATGGTAAATTATGGGGCATTCCAAGACCACTTGAGAAAACGTTTCTGATAATTTACATAACCAGAAACTATCCTTGTCTGCTTCTTTCTCAATGAAACAAAGATTGGGTTTATATAACTTTCTTTTTCTAACCTTCTGATACTATGCTATATATGAATACGTCAGGGTGAAGAAGATGTATTCTTTGCATCCTTGATCGGTAACATTGATTGTGATTGTGAGAAGCTATTAGTCTGCAAAATGGAGTTAGATTGTGTGAAGACTCTACGGTTTGATACAGAGGTAATCTAAAGCTTGATTATGAATTTTCTCTTGAAGCACACGAGAAGTAGCAGATTCATCTCGGTAGGATTTTATCAGAGATATTATACATGAAGTTAGTTAACGTTGAAGTATGGTTTTCTAAAGCTCCGGTAAACTGACGTGAAGTCAGATATATTCTTTTAAGTAAGGGATCATCATTTGCTAACGAGGTTAATGTTAGCTACCCCCTCCTCTCATTTACATGGAGGTAAGGTTGCTTGAGAAATATCACTTTTAAATTCCGCCACAAGTGTTAAAATCTTTGTCAGAAACCTTGGAATGGAATGATGTAAAAGCTACAGAACCAAGACGAGCCATGTTAGAGTAGAATAAAATTATGATTCGTTACCAATTTTCATTTCTCAATCCTTACTTTTCAGGTAAATTATAATGACAATATAAAGCAGCAAAACGGCTTGCATGAATTCAGGTGTAATATTAGTCAAAGCGACTCATCAAGCACCTACTGCATGGGAAAGTCACCTTTTCCCGACCTGGATGCTTTTATTGAATCCGTTGCTTCTAGTGGAAATTGTCCTGGTGAGTTTTCACGTGAGCTATCTTCCATAAGTATTAATGTTTTTCCTTCAGCATCAACATTACAACAGACCGTGGTTGATTTCCTTTTAATCCTCACATGTTGTCACTTGTCAAATCTTCTTTGCTTGCACTTTTGAAGCTCCACCCTGTAGTAATGCTGTAACATGACAGCACTTGATTGAACATGCTGTTTCGGCTCCACGTTTCCCTTTCAGTTTACTGGAATGAAGTTTGCTAACTAAATTATTCTTTCTCTTTTGCCATTTGATATAATAGAAACCACTCTGGTAGTTAACCTGAGAAAATAGGAAGGTAACGGAAAATTTTCACAATGATTTTCTAAGAACCCATAGACTTGTATGTGCAGATTTCTGGTATGGTGTTGCCGGTCTCTTAAATTTCATGCTGGAAGCAAAATGTGGTGTCTCATTTTCAGTGTAGGCGATTGAGAAATGTGTACTTTTTTTTCAAACAAAGAAATGTGTACTTTTTTCATTGTTACATACATGATATTATCTAGCATGCATTCTTGAGGGTAACGTAACTTGCTTTGATGCAGGGAAAATTCGGTGCTGGTATTGGTTCTCAGAATATTCTTTGATGATTTATAGTATGTCGAGGAACAGATACTGTGAGCGTATTGGTCGTGAGCATAAGAGCAATCATGGTCAGTCCCTGACTAGTTTAATTTCCCTATTTAAAGTCCTGGCAGGTCGGGCAAGATGACAAGAAAAGAGAGAAGGAAGTTATAGGATTGTGAAAGACAAATAAGAGTTGTCCAGTTAATTGATGTGATATTTGTTGCTCTTGATCCAGTAATGTACATTGTTGACGTGCAATGGGCTCTGTATTATCAAAAATGTTATGACCCTGATTGTAGAGGTATGTTATTCCTTCTCAATCACCCACCGTCGTTTTTTATGAACTTGAAGGTTGACTGTCTTGTTGATTACCAAATCATTGTCTATTTGGGATTGAATCCATCAGGTTACCGGTCTCCCTCTCGACCGGTTCCATCGGAAGTAATCCCAGAATCATTTAGTTATGAGCAAGCAAATTGTAGCAAAGAATGGGAAGAAAACAGGAGGGGATTTTCCCCATGTGATCGTAGTGACAACACAGATGGATGGTGGCTCGAAGCCATTAAGGTTGCAAACACCATTGAGAACGGGGATGCTTCGCTTAATAGTAGATCCATGGTGCTCTTCAAATCTATCAGCCACTATTGCAAGTTTGCTTTTGTCCTTTAATGTATTAATTATTGCTAAATTTTGATTTCATCTATCTTTTTCCTTCTCTTTTCATTACAGAATTATGCTTATGATGAAGAAGATGAAGACTGGTGGATGGAAGTTGAAAAGACGACTGCTACCCTGTTGGAACCAAAGTAAACCCATATGTCTGTTTACAAAAAGAAGAGAAAAAGAATCTCCTTAGCTATGATCTTTTTCTTTTTTTGCCTTTAAGTTCCTAAAGTAACAATCGATAATGTTGGTGAGTCCATAAGACTGCACCATTTTCCTGATTCAGTTACGAAACATAATTAGTTTATTTAAATATTTGTTTTTTTAAATACAAGTATTGTACTATTACAATGTAATTAATTAATTTTTGATAGAAGCAAAACCCGTACATAAGTCTAAAACATGAATTATCACACCCAGAACATTAATCTCGTGAAGCCTATGATTTTTTGTCTTGGGAATTTGTGGAAGACACCCTTAATTGCCTTGGTTTACCGGATAATCTTAAGAATCTAATTATGTTTTGAATCACTTCTGTTTCGTTTCAAATAAGTTGGAATGGAAATGTTTCTAAAAATTTTAGTGCGGGTAAGGGGGTTCGACAAGCGACCCTCTATCTTCGTTTATTTTTGTTCTTTGTATGGATCGCTTGTCCCATTTGATTTGTAGACTAGTAGATAGTAAAACTTGGAAACCTCTCACTTTTGGTAGGAAAGATTCCTCTCTATCCCACTGTTTTTTCGCAGACGATTAAGTCTTGTTTGGGGTTGGTACTTGTAACACCCTGGATTTTGGCTCAAATGATAGCTTATGAAATTATGAATCTAACGGCGCAAACGGAATTCAAAACGGACTTCAAACGAGTTCTAAAAGTGAAAAACAAGTCCTGTCTGACCTTGTGTCCGGACATTTGACGTTCGGACACAAGCCGAGAAGAAAAAGACAGAGAAATCCAAATATCCGAACTTGTGTCCAGACGTTGAAGTTCGGACACAAGTCGAGGGTTGAAAAGCCAGAAAATAAAGGCGTTTGAACTTGTTTCCGGATTTCGAAGTTTGGACACAAGTCGAGTTTCAAAGTTCCGAAAATTTCGCTTACGTGGTCCAAGCGTTGGTCCGAACTTGTAAGTTCGGACATAGGTCGAGACTTACAAGTTGGAATCGTCCTCGCATGCTGTCTGAACATTGAAGTTCGGACAGAAGTTCAGACACACCCAATTCTACGAAATCAAATTAAAGTCTCGAGGCCTGTCCGAACATTGATGTCCGGATGGACGTTCGGACAGGTCCTGAAATGCGATTTTTAATACTAAAACAGAGTCAGAACAACACCAAAACAATCATATTAACTTAGTCAACTGATAGAGAATTATTCCAGTAAGTTTATACCATATTAAATACTAATAACACTGTGGGAAGATCATTTAATCAACATAAGAAAACTTCATCATAATCATGGTTTCCAAAGAATTACACCAAATCAAATCATCCAAAAGTTAGTAAATAGCAGCGGAAATGCAAAATCCAACAGGGCGTTACCGCCACACTCAAATCATAGAGTGCTCAGGCTTAACCCAACCAAAACAACCAAAATATTTCCAACATCGTAAAACAAACGTACTTTCAACATCACAACTCAACTTAAACATTCTGGAATTCAATCCGTTCGTCCTAAGCTATGTGATAGCGTGTCCCCAAATCCCCAATTCATCCATAAGTACCTGCGATCAGAAAACAACAATAGAAAACGTGAAGGGATCACGCAAATCAGCAAAACTAAGTAAACATTGCCTCAACTTGTAAAATGCATTTTGAAACTCATTTTACATTTGCAAAATATTAACTCACACCATAATGTTTAACAATTTCACCAACTCCAAAATCACCATTAACAAAACATTTCGGGGGAGAACTTTCAACAGAATTAAATCATCAGTATACGCGGACGACACCCAAATTGGGGTCGCAACAATAATATCCCACCTCACTCTACGTCCTTAAGTGTGCACACCCCCCAGAAGGTAACTTATGACCCAAAGGAGTAGATCATTAGAGCTTAACTGCAAGTAATGTCTGCAAGCAAAATTTGTATAAATGTTCACGGGGTACAAAGTACCAATAATTTCACAGAGCACCATAATGTACCATCAGGGGCACCACCACCACAACGCACCAACAAACCAACAATTAATCCAGTGAAAGTCTCCCAAAACATTTATCCACGCCAATCGCAAAAACCATTGCATCCAGAATAAACGGGGGAAAATAATTCCCAAATTTCCAACAACGCCAAAACCACGTTAAATCCAATCCATTGATAATTTGCAAAACACACGAGATAGAAGATGATGAGCACAACGTTTATCTGAATACGCTCACCACAATGAGATCACCCAACTAGATCACTAGAAGCGCCCGTTAGAGAACTCGGGGTCTAGAATATTTGTGAATAGAGATTCAATCAGAGATTACCAAAACACTATTGAAATAATTAAAGAACCTTACCAGTCTATTACCCTTACCCTTCTACCTAATCCGACACCAGGGAAGCAGCTTGTCAACAATGGAAATGGGTGAGCGAGAGTTTTGAGAGTTTGAAAGTTTGAGGAGAGAGAGGAGCGTAATAGCAATATGGTGGAGATGAAGACGATCGTGAGATCGATCGTGATGTTAAATAGGAAATAAATAAAATAAGAAGAGATTATAACAATTAATTAATAAGTGTATTTGATTTAGAGAAGGAAGAATTAATAATCAATGTGGTAAAATAATTTGGGAGATGAATTAACAAGTAATACAATAATAATTTGAAAGTGAATAAGTAAATAACGTTGTAATCCATAGAAGAGTCTGGATTCAACGAGTTAGAAAAATAAGGAGATATTCCTTAATTGAAATCAAAATAGGAAAAAGAATAGTTGATCATTAAGAGATGATAAGGATGGGTAAATATCTTTTGAGGAGAGATATTTATTTAAAACAATAATTAGTTACTAATAAGTAAATTAGGAGATGAGTGCGAAAAGGGGAAATGTATTTGATGTTAAATAAAATTTAGGAAAGAGAAAGATATTTTAGGAAGAGGTAAAATCCAATTCGTGCTCTTAGAAATAATAATAATAATTATTTATTATGAGTAGCAAAATCAAATTTGAACTCTTAGGATTTGAAGGACGTGATAACGTCTATAGAGTTGGGAAGAAATATATATATAATATTGGTGAGAATAAAGGAATTGTAATCATTATAATTATTTTAGAAGGTAAAAGAATTATGTAGCTTCCCTGGGCCTTTATTAATACTATTCCCGGCTAACCATATAGTATCCCATTTATCCCTACTATATGGTAAATTAATCCTATGTCAAAATTTACGGGTATTTCAGTACCCCTAGACAAATAACGGTTATGTGCGATTGTCTTAATGATTTCTACAAAGCTTCCGGTCAGGTGGTGAGTTTTGAAAAATCTTCGATACTTATTTCAAAGAACATTAGTGATGAGAAGGCTAGTATTGTCGAACTATAATCTGGTATGCCAGTTACTAGGAGTTTTGGGAAGTACTTAGGGGTTCTTATGCAACAGGGTAGAACGAACAATCAGGAGAGTAACCTAATTTTGGCTAAGGTTAGAGATGGTTTAGCGGGTTGGAAAATCAACTCCCTTTCTATGGCTGGTAGGATTTGTCTTGTTAAAAGTGTTATCTCTTTAGTTCCAGCCCATAGCATGCATTGTAAGCTTCTTCCAGTATCAGTTTGTGATAGGATTGATCGAATGTGTTGTGATTTCATATGGGGCCATGATTCTGAAACCCGCAAGCTTCATGACATAGGCTGGGATACTCTTTGTAAGCCCAAGGATTTGGGGGGTTTGGACTGTGCAAAACTAGGGAAGTCAATCGGGCCTGCTTTGGTAAGGTGGTTTGGAAGTTAATTAGTAATCCCTCAAGCCTGTGTCAGAAAATCTTGCTCAGGAGATATCCGAATCCCCTTGTTGATAGGGGCTCTATAACCTGGAAAAACATTAAAAAGTGTTTGGATGTTATTGAGCGTGGGGCCAAATGGGTTGTTGGTGATAGGAAAACTGTGAAGTTTTGGACTGATTTTTGGGCTATCGCTCCTTGTTTGTTGTCTGTCTCTGTAAAATATGTTCCACTGGATAAATTAGATGATAATGTTGCTGATTACTGGGATGAAAATTCTGGATGGATTTGGAATAAAATGGCTGAGTTCTTGTCCCCCCAGTCCCGGTCGATCTCAAAGAATTTTAAGGTGTTTCCTGGTGGGGTTGCAGATTATATCACTTGGTGGTTGGACCCCAGTGGTCCCTATACTGTCAAGTCTGCTTACAATATGCTTACTATGAATGAAAATGGTTCAGTTCTTTATGGTAATTCTGTAAATTTATTCAAAAGAATCTGGCAATTAAAAGTGCAGGAGCGTGTGAAGTTATTCATGTGGCGAGCCTGTTTGGGTAAGCTAATGACAAATGCTAGGCGAGTGAAATTTGGCTTTTCTACTGAAAAGTCTTGCCATTTTTTTGTCAAGAAGAAACTATTATCCATATCCTAAGGGATTGCCCTGTTGTGCGGAAAGTGTGGAACAGATTGGTATACTCATCTCGCAGACATCTTTTTTACAGTCTGGAGTTGAAAGATTGATTTGACCTATTTGTTAATAGAAATGGTCGATTTATGATTATGGACAAGCTTCGTGTTGTATTTCCTATTGTATGCTATAACTTGTGGTTGTGGAGAAATAATAAAATCTTTGGTGCAGAAAAGAGAATGTTTCTACTGTTTCAGGTTATCCCTATAGCTCTGTTTCAGAATCATAGAGCTTGGACAGTGGGCAGAGACCTAAGTTCAAATGAAGAAAAGTGGTCTTCTAACAGTGTTAATGATAGGGAAGTTAATACTTGGTCTCCCCCTATCCCCCTTTTCCTAAAGTTTAATATTGATGGCTCCTTTAATGTTTTGTGCAGAGTATGCGGCTGCTGGAGGTGTATGCATGAACTCTCTTGGCCGGTGGATGGTTGGCTTTGTTGCTGTCTTTGGGAAGCAAGATGCGTTGTTTTCCGAAGTCATGGCTCTATATCACGCTCTTCTGATCTCCCACCGCAGGGGATTTCAATCGGTCCAGTTCTGTTCGGACTCCACTCTTTAGATTGAGCTCCTGTGGGATTGCCCACCTAGCCATCCTTTTAAATCGGTTCTATTTGAGTGCAAACGTTTACTGGAATGTAGTAGCCAGTATAGTGTAATATATTCCCCTAGGGACTGCAATAAGGCTGCGGACATCTTAGCCAAATCGGGCATGGGTAGAGATACTAGTTATTGGGAGCTGGAATTGCCCCCTGTTTGTGTACGCACTCAGCTGGATGAGGATCACAATTTGAGTTAATCAATAACATGGCTTCACAGCCCGTTTTTATGACCAAAAAAATAAAAATAGAACCATATTCTAAGACTTTCTTCATCCGTTTTCATCAACTGTTTCTCCATCGCATATCTTCTTCCCGACATGAAAAAAGAAAGTGTGGAAGAATGGGTAGATTAGCTTCAAAAAAAAAATCAGAAATAATCTTCTTTTAGAAAATAAATCCATCTATTAGTCTCCATCTAAAACTAATTCTAAAATAACTTTCGCGGGAGAAATGATCTCTTCAACGGACGGTTGCCTTAATTCTTAACATTGAAATCGTGTTTGAAAATTCTTGGATCAATCAATGTCCTCATCAACACATTGCAGAAACCGAGAAATCGTCTATTTTAAAGATGACTTCTGAATCATCACACATCTATCACTTGTGAAATACGATTTCATCTACTACCCAACATGTACAAAAATTAAGTGCTTGAGCACCACGATTTCTCAGTTTAAGTCAGGTAGAAATCATCTTTTCAAAAGATAATTTCTAAAGTCATCTTTTTAAAAGATAATTTATAAAGTTGTCTTTTCAAAATACGATTTTTCAGTTTCTTCCACGTGCATGCTGATGAGGACGCGGATGTGGCACAAGGATAAGTGAAATCGTCTTTTGAAGTGAGGATTTCAACTTCTAGAATTAGTGAAATTGTCTCTACGAGAGTGTTAGTTTTTGAGCAAGGCTGATATGAGAATATTTTTTAAAATGATGTTATTTTAGCTTGTACTTGGCATGCAGCTTTTGAATATTTTCTCACTTTCTATTTTTTAAAAATGTTGGTTTGATTGTAAAGAGCAAATTTACTTAGATCGTACCGCACAATTATAAGTATAAAAAAGTAGTATTGCTGGTACATTTAGTATCCCTAGGATCATGAGATATCAATGATACTTAAAATCATCCAAAGTGAAACTGAACACCAACTGAAATTGATTTAGCTTCATAGTGAATGTGGACCTTATCGTTCAACTACTATACAATAGCTAGATAGGTTTTTTCTAGGAGCAAACGAGGGACTCCCCAACTAAGGATGACAATGGGTGACGGATAGGGATGTCAACGGGTCGAGTTCGGGTCGGGTGACGCTCCATCCGATCCGTCACCCATTTTTCACCCAACCCAACCCGTCACCCGCGGGTGAAACGCCTGCCACCCGTTTTTTTTTCCAGCATGTATTTCTCATTCGTTTCACCCGCGTTTCACCTGCATTTCACCCGTTTCACCCGCGTTTCACCCGTATTTCATCCATATTTCACCCACGTTTCACCCGTCACCCGTGGGTGAAACGGGTGAACCCGTCACTCATTTTTTTCCAGCATATATTTTTATTTTGTAACACCTATATAAAGTTAGTTTTTTGCTAAAAAACATCCATATTTTTTTAATAAGACATACCATATCAACTAACGCAACAACATACCAAAACATAGAGAATTAACCATGAAATAATTATTATTTTTTAAATATATATATGTATGCGGGTGACGGGTCAGGTGAACGGGTGAAATTTTTTTACGCCACCCGTCACCCGAACCTGTTTCACCCGTCACCCGTTTTTGCAGGTTTTTCACCCGTTTTAGCGGGTCGGGTGATCGGGTGAAACTAGCACCCGTCACCCATTGCCATCCCTAGACCCTAGTGATGGGTGCCCGTTTCACCCGATCACCTGATCCGCTAAAACGGGTGAAAACCCTGCAAAAAAGGGTGAAAAACGGTGACGGGTGAAATGGGTTCAGGTGACGGGTCGAGTGAAAATTTTTCACCCGCTCACCCGACCCGTCACCCGCATACATATATATTTAAAAAATACTTATTTCATGGTTAATTCTCTATGTTTTGAGTATGTTGTTGCATTAGTTGATATGGTATGTCTTATTAAAAATATGGATGTTTTTTAGCAAAAAACTAAGCTTATATAGGTGTTACAAAATAAAAAATATATGCTGGAAAAAAACGGGTGACAGCTTCACCCGTTTCACCCGTGGGTGACGGCTTCACCCGTTTCACCTGCGGGTGACGGGTGAAACACGGGTGAAATGTGGATGAAATACGGGTGAAATGCAAGTGAAACGGGTGAGAAATACATGCTGGAAAAAAACGGGTGATGGGTTCACCTGTTTCACCAGGTGAAACAGTGACGGGTGGTGATTTTTCGGGTGACGGGTCGGGTGATGTGGGTGAAAAACGGGTGACATTTGTCATTACGCCATTCATTTCTTAATGTTACTCGGCCCGAGTAACATTAAGTTGACATTTGTCATTACACCATTCATTTCTTATTTCTTCTTCTCTCCTTTGCTAAAACCCATATATGTTCTTATAAAAAAGCCCTATTTAAACACAAGTATTTTGCTACCAGAGGCGGACCTAGGGGGGCAAGGGGGGCACTTGCCCCCCCCCCCCAATTTTGAAAATCAGTCATAAGTTTTTATATAGTTTTGTAAATTCATAAAATGATGTAATATTGTAAGTAGTGTAATGGTAAGTGGTAAAATTTTATACCCAATAACCAGAGTTCAAATCCTACTATGTTCACTTTTTCATTTTTTGTTTTTTTAAACTTGTCAAAACGACACAGTTTTAAGAACAAGGAGAACAAAATTTAAAACCCAATATTCTCTGTTACTTCCCACTTTTCCCTTTCCTCTTTCCCCTTTCCCTAACCCTCTCGGACTCTCCAACCTCTGTCAGAGGCGCCACCAGGACCACCACCACCAAATAAAAAATGAAAGCTGCTCCTGCTCCACAATTCCCACCACAACAGCTTTACTAATTACTTCCCATTTCCCACCACACCACACGTGATGACTCACAGTCACAGAGAAAGAGGGGGAGGGCACTAGCTGTAACACCCCAACCCGAAATCCAATAACCTGTACAATGATAGCTCCCAAAGATAACTGGAAATGCAGCGAAAAATATATACATAACAACGGATGATGCTACAACACCGCTAGTCACCCATGTGACTAACCAGGCTAACTCCAAAATAACTTACAAATGCTACGGTCTGAGCGTTGAATACAAACCTCTTAAAACAACAAAAGTCAATAATAAAAGTATAGTACTTGTAAAATGATTCTGGTGATAACAGTCCCCTGTCTTAATTCTACCCCGCCTACACTCGGTCGGGTAATCTCTTCATTCTTCAGGTACCTGGAATTGTTTAGCCATGAAATGGCTCAACAAAATAATTTGCCGGTATGAAAAACGTGCAGCCCACAAGCTATTGGGCCACACCAACTATTTTGTCGAATACATGCAAGTCATTTTTATAAAGCTGTAAATAAGCATCATAACATAGTCATAACAAGCATCCATACAAGGATAACAATGTCACACAGAACAAGACTGCAGAAGGTCAAGTTAGATGTCCTGTAATTATTCACCAGTAGTCAGATCCTCACAATGGGACTAACATGTATATAAGGGTATCTCACAGCAGTGGAGGTATAGTGACCACGTTAAACTCCTTCGTGGAGTAAGATGGTCGGGTATGATAAACCCTTAGACGAGATGGGACTCTCGTACAAGTTGGTGGGTAATTAGTCCCTCAGAAGATAATGTAGTTAACTCCTGTACTTAAAAGATGTGGGAATCGAACCCTCGAGAGGAATAAAGTCTTCCTCCCAACTTGAACGGTTCCGGTACGCAACCGGTGAGTGACATAGTGCACCCAAAACTCCCGTCGCGACATAAATTGAATTGGAGACGACCTGTGACAGGTACAACTCCTGTAGCATGCATGGCCAGATCCAACTGGGCTCCTCGTTCTCGTAGTATAGAATTGTTAAATGTCACTCAAGGACGTTAAACAAGAACACAATGTATATTGTCACTTGTCACGTTTAGGACAACGACATTTGTTATAAAGTGAAGTTAGTGAGAAACTTGAGTACAAGTTCTCGGTATAATAAAGCGCAGGTATTTAATCCACTGGTAATGTAGTGTTGTATGCGTGGAACATACACGTTACAGTTAGCAACATCACGCACATAGAATAACACAACAGTGCACAAGAGTAATACAACATTTTACACACAATTATCTTGGTCATTAATTCAAAGAACAGATAGCACACAAGCCGGTGTAATCCGGTAGAAAGCAGACTGCAAGAATTCCATACCGTTCACCGTAGACTGTACTTGTTTAGTTCCCGGTCAACGTCTGGTCAAACAAAGTCCTAGAATAGGATTAACTGAGAGTGTTAACTTACGTAACTCTCGTATGGTAACTTTATTGATTCATGAAACGATTCCATATTCGTTATTTCATGTGAGGTTTATTTCTGTATTCTTAAGTAGTTTCTTTAACCTCTTAACCTTATTAATAATTAAGGTATTTATATATTTCCAAATCATGTATTCTTAATTTATAAAACCTATATGGTGTGGTAATTTCTTTTAATTACCTTATGATTTAATGTATAACTTATTTGTTATTTCTTTTGATTTATTTTAAAATCCTTTAATGCATATAACTATATATTTATGTACCATTTATGTTACATGTTTTACAATTGTCTAATTGACATAACAACTTCATAATTTCCCCAATATATTTATATGTCACACATGGACATTATATTCTTATAATTCTTTGTTATTCTCCACTTAACCATAAATAATATTTATTGGTTACAATTAAATTCCTTATAATTATCTAGCCATTGTTTTAATTCCATAATCACTTATTTTCATTTCCTTTTGATTAATTTGAAAATCTTAGATATATATATCTCATACACATGTATTATTTATGATACTTACCTATAATTGTCTAAATGACATAACCACTAAATAAATCCTCAAATTATATTTGCATGTCACGCATGGGCATACTAACCCCAAATAATATTATTTATTTTACAAGTAAATTACTTGTACTTGTATATCATATAGTTTTAATTTCATTGAAACACCCCTAATCAATTAATCGCATAAAATCATAAATGCGTTATATAATTCGGACATAAAATAATGAATGAACAATTAAATTTAGTGTGTACATGTCCGAAAGCGTGACAACGTAATATATTAATATAGTCACGTACTTGTATATGTACGAATACGAAAATACATGTACGTAACGTTACGATATTGTAACGTTGTAAATAAGTAATAATAACGTCGCATAACATCGTAACAAAAATAAAACGAAATAATATATAGTCTTACATATATATATAAGTAAGCATGTATATAGTCTATACAAAAAAAGAAGAGAAAAGGAGCAAAGGCGCTCCTGTTGAGGTTCAAACCCGAGACCTCCCGTACTTTCCCCGAATGCTTTAACCGGTTGAGTTGTGCTCAAATTCGGTAACTTATACCCACGAATCAAAACTAGTAATATGGCAACTAAGCTAACTAAACAAAAAAAAGAGAATCAGACACGCCATCAGCACCGGTTCCTTCTTCCTCGATGCGGTGCCTCTGTAATATCAGCCCTTCCTCCTCCACAACAGAATTACTGGTTATATTTTTCAGTCGCCCATACTCCTTGTAAATTGAGACCACCATTCCCTAGTCTCACTCATCTCTGACTCCCTCATCCTTACCGTGGCACCATCTGAATCCAGAAAAAAAAGAGTATATAGCAACAGACCATCGACTTACCTTGGTTCTGTCTGGAAACAAAAAAAAATATAACTTCAAACCGAAACAGGCATGCTGCTATCGGTCGCTGCACTTGGAGAATCAGACAGAGAATTATGTCACACCATGTCCCAATGCCGGTTTTGATTACCACATGATTAATCAAGGAAACATTCATCTAGGGGACAACAACCACTCTCTGTTCTCACCTTGATTTCAGAAAAAAAAATAGTGCAACTGACGGGAGGTGTGCATCAGAGTTGTGTCTCCTCCAACTTCCACGCACCAGAGGGCATATCTTCTCAAACTTCCACCAAATGTTTCATGGGAACTCTATCCCACTATCAACTATCCCATGCCTCCGATGTAAATTAAAACTTCTGCTTCAGTCTATCTTCTCTTGACAATTGCATGCCCATGCCCACAGCCAGACAGGAATACCTGCTGTTACTCATGCAGGATGGTAAGCCTAGTCTCCCAAAGCTATGTTTCTGTCCTCCTGTTTTCTTCTGTTTTCTCTGTTAGGTCTGACCTACTACTCCACTCTCCATGCATAGCAAACCTCCGTGCAAGCTGCTGCATCCTAGTTCAAAACGAAACTAGCAAGGAACCGGCATTCTAGCTTGGAAATCCTTTCCAGGTAAACTGAAACAGTCCTTGAATTGCCACTGTGTCTCTTGTTGTTCGAGGCTGTTGAAGACCCCACTAACACTTCCTTGTTTTCCTATGCTGTACCAACCCCGCATGCAGCCCTCTAGACTCCCTTGAACTTATCTTGGATTAAGCTACTCAACCCCTCTGCTAGGACGTAATCAGAAGGTAAAAGAAAAGCCTCTATTAGCACAAAGCTAAATAACTCCAGCTCCTTGTCTATTTCTTTTTTTCCCTTCTGGTTTGCTAAAAATTAACACGGGAGTAATCTTTCCAGTGGAGTCGTAAGTCCAAGAACCTAAGAGTCTATACCGTGCCAAGGATCTCCAGGAGGGACCCCATTTCCAAAAGACAGAAAGAAACTAAAGGTATTGAGTCATCTAACACCCTGTACAGATTTTAAAAAAACCCTTTGTTGTTCTGTATAGCTAGAACTCCAGAGAGGGAGTAGACATATTACCGATTTGGTGATCCTCCTAAAGCTTACTAATACCCTGAACTAATGTAGTAACAAACCTGGTAGTGATTGGGATAGAAAAAAAAAGGAAATCAGAGCAACCTGGTGTGGCAAGGTTCTGTCAAGATTAATAATCTTCGAAAATCTGTAACCTGTTAACCAGTTCTCAGTATCATTCTAAGCTTCTTTAGGTTTTGTATACCTGTATACTAACTGTCTAGGGGTATCATGGGGGTGGTGTTGGTATATTAACAGACCTAACTCGAGCTAATACTACAAGACAAGTTGGGGAAACTAAGAATCAGATTAAAAGAACAGAAGGAAAGCAATAACAGAAAGGATACATCAGTTCATATTTCAGTCCTGCAGTTCGACTTTGATTTCTGTATACTGACTTATCCAGAGTAGTGTAAAGTTAGTATGGGGTTAGGAATGTATTTAAAACATTGTTGGTACACACGTCTAAGCCACCAATACGGGGGAGTGTTCTTAAAAGAAAGGGGAACAAAGAAAAAAATCTAATCTGATGCATTAAGAGTAAAAGGATAGGCCGAAGTATGTTCAGTTTTAGTTTCAGTGCTACAAACATTGTTATTTGGGATTCAAAAACTTAATAGAAACCTTATCTACGTGAGTTATCAATGAGGGAAAGTTGAAACCCAATCCATGAACAAAAAAAAAACAGAAGAGAAGCTATCAGTTTTATGGTTTCAGGTTTACAAGGTTCTGTTGTAGTTTTGAGATTTTTGCTTGAGAGATGTTGTCTTGGTGGTGTTGGGCTAGGTTAGAGTTTAAAAATACATTAGAACACCCAACTAAGGAATTAGGTAATTTGGGAAATGAAACTTGAAAGACAATATCAGTAGCGACAGAAAAAGAAATGTCACAGTTTGTTTTCAGATTTGAGTTTCCTTATCAAAAGTTCTTAGGGAGGTTGTCTAGGTAACTTGGAATCTGTTCGAATTCAAACTTGAGTTAAAACATAACTACGCAACTAAAACAAGTTGGGGTAAATGGGAAGTCAGTCTGTAACAAGGAAAATAAAGAGAGGAAGATGTGACAGTGTTTTCTCAGTTTCAGATTCTGTCAAGCATTAATTTTCAGTTTTTTCTGTCTTGTTGGTATCTATGTCATTCTGGGTCTGGTGGAATAAAAAAAAACTGTCACACCCTAAGCTACTTGAGTTAGTAATGAGAGTAAAATGAAACTTAACTCAGGAACAAAATGGAAAACCGATCACAGAACAGAGAGAAATCAATATCATACTTCAGTTTTGCAAATTCCTGAAACGTGTTTCGGTATAACCCTGTGACAGGGGGGGTGTAAGGGGTTACACTGAGGGTGTAAATCCTGGATAATTCACCTGCCTAAACGTATCAACATTTGGGAATTTGGAAGTCAAGATTCATGGACAAAGAAAAGAGAATGGAAGTGAGGATATCACAATCAGTGTTTCAGTTGTTAGTTGATGTTGTCCTCTGTATAACTGACACAGTAGGTGTAGGAGAATTTGTATGGCTTACCAATAAACCTGAGATCTAGCTAATACATTTAATGAGGGTTGCAGGCACTTGGAGCAAAGCTAGGAATCAATCTAATGCCTTAAAATAGAAGTGGAGGAAATGGATGCACTGATGGTTGTTTCAGATTTCTGAAAATTGTGCTTCTGTAAAACGAAGTTTCAGAGGTGTTGTCAAGGTTGTTTGGGTTTAATTAGGGGTTTAAAACATATCCCACACACTTAGATAGAGAGAAATACATTCGAGGAAAACTAAAAACCAGCTTAGGAGACTTAAACAGGGAGTTGAATGAAGCTGCAAACAGACGTTGTATCTTCTATTTCTATGACCCTTGCTTCTGTATAACTGATATATGAGTGACATAAGAGTACTGTGTTGACTTATTATAAACTTAAAATCTAGCTAACACACATAAGTGAGACTATAAACACTTTGGGAGGGATTAAAAGACAGATAATTAAATCTAAAAGAAAGATTGAAGTAGAGTCACCGAGTGTTGTTGCAGTTTTCTGCAGTCTATAGTCTCTGTATAATGGACTCTCTGAAGTGATAATAGCATTGCTTGAGTTGGTTTTGAGTTTAAAACCTCCCTAATACACTTATCTAGTTGGGTGGAATTAAAAACAAATTGATGGACTGACATAAGAAGATGAAGAGATACACAGATTCTGTTTTGGATTTCAGATTTTCAACGGTTGTAGTTTCTGTATAGTTAAGTGCAGAAGATAGGTGAGTGTTTCATTGAGTTAGTCTTGAGTTTAAAACATTATTAACACCTATACCTAGTTGGGTAATACTGTGGGAAGGAGTGAAATATCCGTTAAACTAAAGAATAACTAGAAGCAAGAAGAAAACATTTAGATTGTGGTTGCAGTTTTGCATTGATATTATAGTTTCTGTATAACCAGATTACATGGGTATCATAAGGGTGATGCTAGTTAATAATGAACCCAAACAATGCTAGTATACCTAACTAATTGATGATACAGCTCGGGAAAGAGTAAGCCTTAGCTGATATGGTAAAGGATTGGTTATTTGAAGTAAAACACCAAACTTATGTTGCGGTTTTATAACTTTGGGACGTATGTATAAATGGGGTATAAGGGTATGTTATGGTCTATATTATAATGATACTAAGGTTAAAACATTGCCCACTTATTTATTTAAGGAGGGGATACACTTTAGTCAAGCTAAATCTATCTTATATAAACATGTTACATGGTTAACGTTTAAAACGCTCTAAAACGTTGACTAAGGAAAAAGGACTTAGTTAACGTGTAAAACAAAGACGTGAATGCCCTAGGAGTAAGATAAAGTTTGATACGTGGGAAGTCCTAAGGGCTAATAAGGGTTGAACATTCAACAAAGATTCATCTAGGAAATAACACCCGATAATAATGAGATAAATTCGGGAAGTGTCACAAAAGTTGTCACATGAAATCATAAACTGACACACTGTTTTTACTTAACGTTAGGGCCATAACGAACGCCAACCGGGGATCCCGTCTGTGAGACAACTCTTGCAACTGAATAAGGTATGGACATGTGTGGTTCGTATGTTGCCGTGTTACACGGCTTGTGTGTTGTGTGCTTTGTTTGACAATGACTATAAGACTACAGCATGGAATTGGATTGCTTCTCGTGGCTTGCTTATATGCTTGTTATATATCCTTGTGGCATATTACTTGCGCGCACACAGTAGTTTAGTCCCTTTCTCGTTTATGGAACTCGAGTTGAACCACAACGAACTATGAAAACAAAGAAAACTCTATAAGGGGAACTCCTCTCTAAACCATTGAGGACGTACCATGACACCCACTCTGGTGTCTATTCATTAATGATAATGAAGAGCAAATCTCAATTGGTGGGACATGACGAACCACGTGGACAAACAAAAGAACTATACAAAGAGAAAACTCATCTCTAACTATAAAGGACCACTAATGACACCCACTATGGTGTCGAGATTATAATGATAATGAAACGAAAAGTACCAGCTGGTGAAACACGAGAACAACCCGGGAAGACAACAGCTCGGGCCGCGCGGTATGGATGATCAGGAGTTGGCATCAGCATCAGATCCTTCGACCGTCTATGGTGGAATATATTTTGGGGGTCCCTGGGTGACCCCACTTTCTCAGCACATCCTGGAGTCTCGAGGTGACTCCGCTTTCTCGACCCTGGGTGTCGGGAATGGGGGAGTGACAAAGTGGTGGAGCTTATCCTGGAGTCTAGAGGTGACTCCGCTTTCTCGACCCTGGGTGTCGGGAATGGGGGACTAGCTATGGAGGAGACGTCCTCCAACGTGCGGTGATAAAAGAATTCACAAATAACCCTTAAAGAAACAAGGAATGATTAGCACCTACATGATAAAGTCTCGGGATCTAATCTATATCCCCTGACTCGGTGCCAGAGAATAGAGGTAAACATGTGTAATGAGACCAAGCAAATAAGAAAACTCACAAATGTGATTCTTTAAGAAACAAGGAAAGATTGGCGCCTATATGATATGGTCACGGGATCTAAACTATATCCCCAGACCTGGTGCAAGGAAAGAGAAATAAAATACACATCATGAGAACAAGAGAAAAGAAATGAAAATACACAACGCTCGAACGATCCTATAGTGAGGAACATTGGTAAACATACCTATGCACACGTCTGATGACTTACATGATTGCTGTTGCTATATTAGCAGCTTGTTGTGCTCGGTTGCGTGTTTGATATTGCCATGCTGCCAGCATGTTATGCTTGGTTGATTGTTGCTAATGCTTTGCTACCTTTAAGTGTGTATGAAACTATGATGTATTGTGATGTGTTTTACTGCTTTATTACAGCATGTAAATTGACTTAATAATATTCGACCAAGTAGTCGTGTGGCCCGGCAACATACGGGCTACACATGTTCATACTCAGCGTAGTTTGCTGAGTCCTTTACAACCCAATTTTTACAGGTATTGTGCCGGACGATAACGGAGCGTAGGCGGGATGGCTACCATGGGGGTAGTCCATTGGGGCATGACTTTTAAGTTTGTAGTAGTATGTGTAATATATGGGTTGATACTAAACCCGAGATGTAATTCTTAGTTTATAATTTGGTAATTTTGTTGTAGACACTCAGTAATTGGGAATTGTACTATGTGTTGTATATGAGTTTGTATTGAGGGCTGTTTCCAGTCATGCAGACCGTAACTTGGTGTTGGTGGTATGGTTGTGTCAACCACGTGGGTGGTTGGCGTCTGTGACACCCGGATGATGTTGAGAATCCGCTGCATAGTTGTCTTGTATTAAGGCTAGGAGCTCGTTTGTACTACTGGATGTTTATTCGGGGGTGTTACATTCATAAATCCTTAAATCATAATTTCCTTTTCTTTACTTCCTAAATATCCATATAGGACCTACAAATATTTTTAATCTCATAAATACATTATACTTTTCGGTTATTATATTATAACCTCATTTATTTCATAAACTTTACATTATAAACCAAAATACATTATAATACATAGTTTTGTTTTCTTAATTAATTAATTCACTAAACCACCTTTATAAATTCGGTATTCATTATTTGAACACTATAATTTTTTATAAATTACCAAATCAACCCTTAACCTTTCGGTTTTGACAAATAACTTTCTACAATTACATTTTAACCCCAAAAACTTTATATAAATTATATATTCATTTATAAACTAAAGTTTTAATATTTAATTTCCTTAATAGCCAAGTGGACACTTATATTTCCACTAATTATGAATTCGCCCCCTATAAAATTCGGTTTCTTATTTAAATTCTCATAAATTACATAATCACCCCCAAAAACTTTTATAAACTTAATATTTCATGACATAAATCATTTTAACCCAAAGTTTTCGGTCAACACTTTGACCATAGTCTAATTTCATATTTAATACATTAATATACCCATAAACTTATGTGATTCTCGGTTTTACACCAAACTTTCCAAAAACTACAAAATAGCCCCAAAACTTTATAAATTGTTATTTTAACTACTAACCATACATTTAATACACCAAAATTCATAATATTAATTCTCACACCATATTATATTATAATTATGCCAAGGGCACATTTTATTTTCGGTAACTACATATCTTACCCCAAACTTTATAAAAATTATATTCTTACCACATAACTTATTAAACTAGTCATTTAAACACTAGTAACTATTTTTAGCTTACCCAAAATTCATAGTATGTATTCCTATATATTTAGCTCATTTAAATTTATTCATCACCATTTGAATTCGGCAATGATAACATATCACCATATAGTTTCCAAATCTTGATTTATAACTTATAATAATTATACATAAATTCATATGAGTCATATAACTCATGTAAAAATTATTGTAATGTCTTAGATTGATTTTTAGCTCAAAAGGGAGCATAAATGCCCTAGGTAATTCGGCATGAATTATTATATATCATAAGTAATTTTTGTAAAACAAAAATGTGTCTTAAGGTAGTAAGCTTACTATAAATGTTATAAATTATATTTTTGGTATGTATTACCATATAGTTTCGGTCTTAATTATTTAAGAAGGTGTACATAATTTTTGTACAATTTTTAAGAGCTTAAACAAGCTTAAAACATTAAAGATTTGCTTAGTAAACTTACTCTTAATAAAAGATTATTAAGTACTTGAACTCCTCTTGAATTCCCAAGCTTCCTCCAATGGTAAATGATGTTCCTCTTCGGTTTTTATGCAAGAGAGGAAGGGGTTTAGGAGTTAGATCTTAACAAAGACCTTAAGTACATTTATAAGTAGTTTTCCAAGGTTTTACCTTAGGCTTTTCTTCATGAATTTTTGGCACACCTAGGAGGGATGGAGCATCAATTTTCCTTCATGAAATTGATGAATAAAATAGCTTTAGAAGATGTAGAATTTTGGATACACATAAAACGTGTCTTAAGGATTTTCAAGCATGAAAAATACCTTAAGATGATCTTGGATGCTCCTTGTATTTATGTTGATTTAAGACAACCTCCTTGGTGTATAGATTGATGCCGAATTCATGTAGATGTGCTAGGAAGATTTTTGCTTCAAGGCTTGTTGAGAAATGCTAGGAATTTACCTTAGAAATGAAGATAGAAGTTAAGTCTCCATTAATGGACTTAAGAGCTTCAAAGGAAGAAGATGAAAGAAGAAGAGTGGAGCTTACCCAAATCGGTGGTGAATGGCAAATGAGAATGAAACTCACGTATAGTCTAAGAAGATTGGAATGAGAGGAATTTCTTTTGACAAAAAAAATAATGTCAATTTAAGTATTCTTTTCCTTAGTTTATTTCCTTGTTTATTGGCTCAATAAATGACCATGTTTCATGCACATTCACGGCTGGGTGGGCAAGGCATGATAGAGACTTGTTTGATAATTGCAAGAAGAAGACAAGGACTAAGTTAGGTAAGGTGTTTCCTTTTGAATTTTCTAAGTATATTACATGTCATTTGTTGTCTTCTTTCTACTCATATTTTCGGTAACATGGCTGTAGTATAGCCTTTGATTTTTGAAGAATAAAAACATTAGAACATGGCTAGGTTAGCTAGGTATTTTAGTTGAATTTTTATAAGGCAATTTAAGCCTCTTTCCTTGCTTGAAATCGGCATTAGTGTGCTGTACAAGACAATTGGTTTTGTCTATATTGACTAGGAATTATGCTTAGTTAGGTAGGGTATTCTTTTGACTAAATAATGAGGCAATTATCCTCTTCTTTTACATGTCAAAATAGGCTGCCACACTAGATAGAACATGGGTTGTTTTGTTTGATTCTTAGCACATGTATAAAGTAGATGCAAGTTGTCTTTTATGTATTTTAATTTCATTGTCTTTTGCCAAAGCTAATATTCCTCCTTGTTTGATGCAGGAAATCGGTGATGTAGTCTCCAATTGACTGATTTTATTTGACATATTAACATATAGCACATGCTAGATGAGTCACCATTCCATAAGACAATTTACAAGTTCAAAACTAGCTTGAAAACACCCAAATTGGCGCCTAGTATGGAGGTCAAACGAGATTGATTTTTAATTTGGTTTTTGTTACACTATATTTTAATAAGACCATAATAATATGTGTAATAGGTTCCAGCATTTATTTGGTACATTTACACTATGGTAAAAGATGAAAGTTTTAAGGTAAAAATGCTGATTTTAGGTACCTTTTTGATGATAAAATATCCCCCACTTGTACTATGAATTTAGTACTGGAATTAATTGATTTATAAGCTCAATTTATCCCATTTTAAGATTATCAACTCGTAGCTCCTCAAAAACTTCAAGGTAATTGCGTAGAACGCGTTTTTGTGACACCCGAAGGTGCATTTTTGTGCTTTAAGGATTTTCTGAAAAATAAGTAGTCACTATGAGTTCCAAGTGTTTATTGACATTGTTTATAGTCAATAATAATGTTTTAAGGTGTTACATTGAGTTATATGGGGTTATATCAACTCCAAACACCACTCTCGGGCTAACCGGGGCAAAAAGGAGCGTTAAGAAATTCGTCCGAGCACTTTGTTTATTTTTGAGGAATTGGCTCGAGCATTCTCTTTAGAATGTTGAATAATGATGTTAGGAACTCTAAGAATTAATTTTATAGGAGTTCGTGCCACCTCGGCACTCCTCCGAGGCATTCCCGAGGGTTTATGGGACCCTCATAAGGCATCTCCTAGCACTTTGCGTTTAACTGAGAATTTAGCTCGGGGACTTCATATTATATGTTTAATAAAGTGTTATTGTGTATTTGGAATGAAGAGAAATGCTTTACTTCATCCTATAATGTATTTCCGTGACTTCCGGGCCTTAAGGGCCTTTAAGGGAACTCCCGAGCATTTTGTATTTTCGCTCGGTTTTAGATGAGGTCCTGTGTTCTAAGGGTCATATAATGATCCTTGATTATCTTTACATGAAGTTTATAACTTATATAACTTGTTTAACTTAAGGCCGGGCTTTAACACACGTTTCTGACCTTAAGGAGTTTAGGTGTGTTTTAACGCCTAAATGTTTATATACTTTCTTTAGGGTTTAATAGTCCCCTAAATAATACTTATTTATCAATATTTAATTATTTGAAAGTTAGGGGTATTTCACTAGCGCTGTAGCGCACTGCAGCACACACACAAATACAATTCATTATTTTCATTTCTGCAACCGCAAGGCAATTCGGCGCCGGCAACAAATTTACAATTACAAAGGTGGGATATTTTTTTAATTCAACTATTTATTTTTATAATGTTTCATTGTTTTTTTTGTTGAGAGGTGAGAACCGCTACTAATTCCAATTGTCAATTGATTACACTATATATAATAATATAATATCATATAGACATTAGAGTTAGAACTTAGACGACCGATTATTTTGAATTTATTATTTCACATGTGAACCGAACATTACTAATTTTTTTAAAGATTATTAGTCGCACAACAGCACATGTGGAGTGAACCGAACAGTGCTAATAATAGCACTATCTCTTGCGATTTGTTTAATATCAAATATGCAATTTGTTTCTCACTCAAATTTCTTACTTTGAACATGTGAACCGAACTGTGGTGTGGGCATATTTATATGCTAATTGTTATTTATATAATGTTAATAGTAATTTAGTAATTATAAATTTTTCTATTAAATTATGTGTTTTACATATGTGTCAGACTTGCTTTCAGATTAACAATGAAGACACCATCAAGGAAGCTTGGTACACTTGATGCTTTATTTGAAAAGAAAAGGAAATCTCTAGAAGCTTCTTCATCTGGTACTAAATTGTCAACTCAAGAGAAAACAAATGAAATTCAAGAAATACATGATGAGCCTCTTCCTGAAAGACGAGCAAGTGAAGATAAAATGGAGCTGAATGAGCCTCTTCATAAGTTAGTGCAAGGTGATGAAATCATGTATGATGTTAGTTTACTCCACATGATCCAGGACTAAGAAGAGCAATCACACATACCATGTGAATGAGCAAAATGCTGTAAGAAGAGCATACATACTTAGAGGTCCATGCCAACCAAGATTAATCAACTTCCGGTCAACAAGGTGTGGTACTCAATTGCGCAAGTTCAATGCTATGTGGTATGATAAATATTTTTGGCTTGAGTATAGTGTTGAAAAGGATGCTGCATTTTGCTTTGTTTGTTTTCTATTCAAGAATGATGTTGCAACTAGTTTTGGTACCGAGGAGGATTTATTTGGTGAAGAAGGATTCAGAAATTGGAAAAAAGTTAAGAAATTGATGAAGCATGTGGGTGGCATTAGAAGTCCACACAATCTAGCTATTGAGAAGTATGAATCTCTTAAAAACCCCAACATATCAATCATACAAGCACTTGAGAAGCAATCTGATCAGACTAAGGCAGAATATAAAGCTCGCTTGATAGCTTCATTGAAATGTTTGAGGTACCTTTTGCGACAAGGGTTAGCTTTTCGTGGTCATGATGAAAGTGAAGATTCAAGTAACAGAGGTAACTTTCTTAAACTTCTAAAATGGCTTGCAAATATAGATGATAATGTTGGGCAAGTAGTCTTGAAAAATGCCCCGAAAAACCATCAATTGGTTTCACCAAAAATTCAAAAAGATATCATCAATGCATGTGCTAAGGAAACTATTAAGGTTATCATGGAAGATCTTGGTGATGAATGTTTTGGGATATTGGCTGATGAATCAAGTGATGTATCTCAGAAGGAACAAATGGCTCTTTGTCTACGCTATGTGGATAGTAAGGGTAAGATAGTGGAGCGTTTTCTTGGAATTGTGCATGTTAGGGACACCACCGCCTTGACACTTAAAGCTGTAATATGTTCTTTGCTTATGGAGCATTCTTTGAGCCTATCTAAAGTTCGTGGCCAAGGTTATGATGGAGCTAGCAATATGAGTGGTGAATTCAATGGACTTAAGGCTCTAATTTTGAGAGAAAGCCCAAGTACTTATTACATCCATTGTTTTGCTCATCAACTTCAATTAACACTAGTTGCTGTTGCCAAGAAAAATGTTGAATGTTTGACTTTCTTTGATTCATTGGCTCTTTTGTTGAATGTGGTTGGAGCTTCTTGTAAAAGAAAAGAAATGCTGAGAGAAAGGTATACTCAAAGAGTTTCCAAGGCTATAGAAGAGGGAACTCTTGAAACTGGGACAGGTTTGAATCAAGAGCTTGGCTTGAGTAGACCTGGGGATACTCGTTAGGGATCTCATCACAAATCAATTTTAAGTGTTGTTTCTCTATATCCGGATATAATTGATGTTCTTTGCAAAATGGGAAGTATTCCATCTGAAGATCAAGTGAAAGCTCAAGGTTGCTTGTTTAAACTTGAATCCTTTGAATTTGTCTTCATGGCTCAGTTGATGCTAGTCATATTTGGGTACACGCGTGAATTGAGTCTTGCTTTACAAAAGAGGGATCTAGATATTGTTAATGCAATGTCACTTGTCAAAATGACCAAGATTCAGTTTCAGAATATGAGAGATGACGGGTGGGAAACATTTTTCCTCAAGGTTCTTGACTTTTGCTCTAAATATGAGATTGGAATTCCGGATATGAATGCTACATATATTCCCCAAGGAAGATCTAAGCGATTTGCTCAACAGTGCACATATCTTCATCACTATCAGGTTGAGGTGTTTCTTGCAGTTATTGATCTTCAGCTTCAAGAATTTAACAATCGGTTTGATGAGACGACATGGAGTTGCTTACTTGCATGGCTTGCTTGAGCCCAGTCGATTCATTCTCCTCATTTGACAAGCAAAAGGTGCTACGGTTGTCAAAATTATATCAAAATGACTTTACAAGCATTGAATTGCTCAACTTTGAGTATCAGCTTGACAACTTCATTGTTGATATGCGAGAAGATATTAGATTTTCAAACATAAAAGATCTTGGTCAACTTTCAATGAAGTTGGTGGAGACTTCTAAGCATCTTATATATTCAGAAGTATATAAGCTATTAAAGTTAGTGTTGGTTCTCCCTGTTGCGACAGCCAGTGTTGAAAGAGGATTTTCTGCAATGATTGGAGATCAATTTTTGAATGATTGTTTAGTCACGTTCATTGAAAAAGATGTATTTTTACAAGTTTCTGATGATGTTATTATTGATTATTTTCAAAACATGAAAACTCGAAGGGGACAATTATAGTTACAAGTTTCTAGTTTTTGAACTTAAATTCACTAATATATATTCAACTTTATCTTTCATATATTGAACTATTATTTATTGTTTTGACCCCAACGTTAAATCCTGGGTCCGCCACTGTTTGCTACATTCAAATTAACCCTCTCGTAATCTCAGGGTGGAACACAGCCTGCATATACTCGTAATGGATTTGTATTCTTACGTTTTGAAAATCAATTAAGCTCGCCTGTCTTCTTTACTAAAAGAAGAAAGCAACTATAGAGTTGAAATTATAATGAAGGAAATATGTCGGATTCAAAGTGATGACTCTTGAACCACTATTCATGGTCTAGACTAGAGTGTGCTGAAAAAAGTGACAGATTACGTGGTCCAACAGAAATCACATTTGTCTCGTTTGGGGACAGCTGCTGGAGGCTGCTGTTGGGTCCTGCTGCTGGAAATTGAGAATCTGTCTATTGATGGTTTTGTAGAAGCTTCAGCTGCTAGTTTTGGTGTTTGGTGAAACGTCTGCTGATGGTTTTAAAAAGCAGAGACAGTTGTTAGGTCCTGCTGTTGAAAATTGAGAAGCTGTCAGCTGATGATTTTACAGAAACTGTCTAACTACTGGTTTTGGGTGTTTGGTGGAACCCTACTGATTTTAGACTGCTGCTGCGAGATCATTATTTGTAGCAATGTTTGTCTGCTCAATTATTCATATTTTCTAAACTCTTCTTTTTTTTTTAACTCGCCACTGACTGCTAGATTCCAGAAGACAAAAGGCGCCGATCAAATCCCAACCCTTATTATTAGTATCTGTTCTGTCTCCCATACACTCAAACTAGTGAACTACCCACTGAACATCTCTATTAACAGAAATGGACACCAAACGACTTCCCGTCAACAATCCGTATCTGCTGATGATGATCTTGCTTCCACTGCTGCTACTGTTTACTGACACGTTCAGTGTCGCCATCTCGAATTCCGAATTTGACGCTATATACCAGTTCGGAGATTCACTTTCCGATACTGGAAACATATTCAAGGAGAATCCAAACTGTCCTTGTTCAAAACCACCTTACGGTGAAACGCTCCCCGTTTCTGATTCAATTACTCGGCGTTGCTCTGATGGACTACTCATCGTTGATTTTCTAGGTATATAATCATACATACATCTACTCTGCTGTTTAAACACTGCTATCTATTAACGATTGAGATCTAATCATCCTTTTCAAATATGTAGCCACGGCATTCAATCTGCCTTACTTGAATCCCTATCTTGAACGAACCGCTGTGTTCAATCATGGAGTAAACTTCGCTGTAGCAGGGTCAACTGCACTCCCGCCTTTGATTCTAAACATGTCAATGATTGTTTCCACTAATAGTTCTCTCTCTGTTCAACTCGACTGGTTCAGAGATCATCTCAACTCAATCTGTTCTTCGTCTTCTTCTTATGGTTAGTGACTGAGTTCTTTCTCTTTTAATCTATTTCTTCACTGAATCTCACAAACGTGTAATATTCTTCACCGTCACTGATTTGGAAGATTGCAGGCGGAAAAAGCTTGAGAATGCACTGTTTATAATGGGAGAAATTGGGGGAAACGACTTTAATTACCACGTCTCTGTAGGAACACCGATTCATAATCTCTATACATTGATCCCTGATGTTATTCAAATCATCAAAGACAGTGTCAAGGTAATCGAGTATGGAATTCCTCCTTTTATACATTGAAATTGAGTCATGATATGTGAATAACGTGTGTATTCAGGAAGTGATTGAACTCGGTGCCCGGCATGTAGTGGTTCCCGGAAACTTCCCAATCGGTTGTACTCCAGTGTATCTTGTTCTGTCCGGATCCAATGATCCAGCGGAGTACGATGATTTCAATTGTCTGAAAACCGCGAATGAATTTGCTGAGGTGTATAATCAACAGCTGCGAGAAGGAATTGCTGAACTTCAATCACAATACCGAAGAAACAGCAACAGCAGTAGCAGCAGTGATGTTGTCATAACATACGCAGACTATTATTCCGCATTCAGATGGGTCTTGAGAAATGCAGCTGCTCTCGGTAATCAGTTTTACCTTCATATTTCTGAAAACAAAAGACCAAAATTAAATTACTATACATATCTGAGATCATAATTCAAAACATTTTATATAGGTTTTGAAGAGGATGGATTACTAACAGCTTGTTGTGGGAAAGGTGAAAATCCTTACAATTGCAATCCAGCTATGTTTGTGGGAGTCAAGAGGTGTTGTCGTATTGTCAAGACCCACGTAAGCGAATAAGCTGGGATGGACTTCATTTCACTGAGCAAGCTTATAAGTACATTGCCAAATGGATTTTGTTTGACATTTTTCCAAACCACCATTTACCACTTGGCTCTCTCATTGATGAGTATCATCATTCTTCATATTCGGTTGTGAAAGACGGGTACGGATACTGCTCCATCAAATAATCATAAAATCATTGATGCTTAATGAATGGTAGAGAGCTAGAGATGATTCTTGATTGATCATCTTTTTTTTTTGACAGTGTGATTAATCTAGACTCTAAACCTTTTGTGTTCTTTTATTCCTTTAGGTGGATATAAATAAAACTGAGAAACAATTCACCTAATAATCTTACCAAAAAATAATTAAAGATTTTCACCAAATTTTATCTCATTTAACATAACTTAATTGGAATTTACCTAGTACAACCTTGGTTGCACTCTCACTATTAAACCTTGATCCAAACACACTTAACTGACTCTGCCATCAGAACAACGGGCACAAACCTCGCTCATTGTAGTTGGTATGATAGTTTATGAACTTAACTCAAACCCGTAGCTCTGAAAAAAAATCTTAACACAAATCTTTATGTTGTTTTCCTACATTTTTTAAGGACTGAGACTTATTTGGAAAAATAAGACATCTAATTTGATCTACTACAATCACAATTCAATAAAACCGGACGCGATTGTAATCTAACTTAATTTAACAAAATTCAGTATGCGATCTATTTTGGTAAAAGAAACTACAGTTTAAAACCTAAGCTAATTAAAGAAAATGTAACTAAAATTATTAACCAATTTAACCATTAATGGTAGATAACGATTAAGATTTAAAGTAAGACAATGTTATACAACATATATAATAAATATACAAGTGTTTCAAGGTCTCCTGCTTTCTAACATAAGCAAAAAATATTAAGTTGATGAGCCATTCAATGTGACTTACTATCATGTTACCGGATAATATATATAAATACGTTCACCTGAACTTGTTAAACCTACTAACGGTAAACACGTTACAGATTCAACACATTTTTTCACCACTACATGCGACATTTCCTTGTAAGCATCCATATGTTATTAGGAGAGTTGACAATAACTTTGCACTACTCGTGGCTCTTCGAATATTTTCTTATCAAGCAGCCTTCTCTCGAAATGACATATAGACAGTAATAGTGCTGATTGACTCATATATGTTGAAGAAGGATATGGGGGGTTAATATATGCATAGGAGTTCACTAAAGAGTGTTCGCTTGCGATTAGGCTTGACTCTTGAGAATGGCTATTGTATGTATTATAGTTAAAATGGGTAGCAAGGAAATAGTGCACTTAAAGGATATGAATGGTTGTCGTTTTAGTGGTGGCTACCTACTTGTTTGATGTTGTAGTAGAAATTTGACTCTTCATGTGTTTGAAATGAAGAACAAAGGAGACACACAATCATAAGGGAAGAATTAGATATCTAGAGGCAATACTATGATAGGTCGATTCCGTTCACTGCGATTAGAACATTGATGTTATCCTGTAAAAAGTGTAATATACGTGCCATTTTCTAATAAGGTTGGACCCTATAAAAGACTTACCATAGTATAGGAGATGATTTGTAATTAGTTAACTACACACATTATTCCAAATGCAGGAAAACCTGCTTTTGGTTGTAAGTTACAACCAATGAACAAGCTCATAATAAAAGCGGAATGTGTGAAGTAGATTCCTAATTGTCCTATATTTAGGATTACTTAGAAGATGAAAGCCATCAGGCCCAACTTAAGGTGTTGAAAAATAAAACTAATTATGTAGCTTTAGAAAAGTTGTTTATGTTATTTAAGAGAGTGTTTATAGGACACAAAAGACATAAACGATAAACCTTTTAATGATAGTTGGTTTTCATGAGGATGGGCTAATAGTTTAGTTAATTGTAAGTTGAAGGTGTTTCATTCTTAAATTGTTATGAAAAACTTCACAATTATTATAGAAAATTCTATACAAGTAGTTATTCTAGACTGTATATAATACCTCATCTGACATTGGAATATAAGTAGTAATTTGAGTGGTTTATAAAGATATATATGAGTTGACTACAACAACACGACATTCCACTTTTAAAGCCCAAGTGAAGACAAAAGGTTTAAGGTACCTAGTTGGCTTAAGGTACCTAGTTTTCAAGCCGAAATGGCTTAAGAGCTAGGTTTTTGAAGAGTTGCCCACATAGGGTGTTTCACTCCATTCAAATATTGATTGTACAATTTTATAATACTAATTAAACAATTTTTTGTAGTGAGTATATAAAAATATATCCTTAGATTTAGCCAAGACATATTGACATATAAAAGCCAAGCCAGATCTAACAATGAGATATAAATCATAGAAATTTTACCAAATACCATTAAGTTATTGTTTAATTCACGGTATAACACTATGTTTTCAAAATTACACAGGATAACAATGAGTTTTAACTAATTTCACCAGATAACACCCCCTAAATTCCACCAACTATTTCATTAATATCCCTAGGAAAGTCTAAAAACCTTTGTTATTAGTTAACCATCTCACGGAGACCTGCCTTATCAATAAATTCCACAAGTCTCTGACTGGTAGTTAACTCATAACATGTGTATTTTAGACTTTTTACAGGAATACTAATTGAGCAGTTAACTAAATATGAGACGAAGTGTTATCTATTAAAATTAGTTAAAACTTAATCTCATCCAGTATAATTTTAAAAATACGGTGAAAAAACCAATATAAGTTATTCTTTTTGTATTAGATTTTTTTAAACTGATAAACATAATACGTAAACCAAGTATTAACCAAGTGATAATGTTGTTTTGGTTAGATGATACCAGCCCCATAATACACCCAAAATGATAGATTGATAATTCCGACTGATAATTCATAAACAAGCATAAATTTGTACAAAATAATGAAATCTAACAAAAAATTCAAAAAAGATAACGAGAAACAATACGAAGCAGACTGTTGCCGAGGTCCCACCATATACATTCTTCGCCCGTCGACAACCGGCAAGCAAAGAAGGGATCATGCCCATGTGTATATAGTTTGAGCATATGCTCAACACATTTTCAGCCTTTAGATTAGAATTTAGTTTTTAAAACATTAATCCTAACCGTAAATAATTTTATTTATTTAATAACTTTTTTAAAAATTGAAAAACAACAAGTAAATATAGAAGGGTATAATAACAAAATTTTCCCACTAATAACTCCCATCTCATTGACAGTTTCAACGCTACATCCATTACTCTTTCCTCTTTCTTTTCTATAAAAAAAAACTTCCTCCTTCAAAACGGTTTCAGTTAAATATATTGATGATTTATTTTTCTCTAGAAACTAGAGATACGTTTAATATTTCTTATTTATTTCTAAAATTACAAATAAACTTTGACATCTATTTAGATTTTTATTAATTCCCCATATTTAAGTGAAAAGGTAGATATTTAAGTAATAATAGATTTTTCAAAATGCAGATTTGTTGGATAAAAGAGTAGAATTTAAATTTAATCTTTATTTAGGTGATAGTGTAGATTTTTAAGTAAATTGATAGATTTTCTGAATTGTAGGTGTAGATTTGTTTGACAGAAGTATAGATTTTCATTTTAGGAAAACAATTTATAAAAATAGTGGATTTTATTTTTTTATGCTCTTATATTTATTTTCAAGGAGTCTTATCAACAGAATTTCTAGTTTGTTATTTTTTTAGAAAAAAAGTTTACTTAAAACTTGGTATTTGTTTATTATTTTATTTTTCAATTACTTCACTAAAAATATATTGCTAGGGAATATTTATTATAATTGATGATTTATTTTTTTCTCTAAAAACTAGATTGTGTAATATTTCTTCTTTATTTCTAAAATGTATACATTTGAATCAAAATGTACACATTCATGATGAAAATGTACACACTCATGTTGAAAAAGTACACATTTGATAATATTGTAATACATTTGAATCAAAATGTACACATTCATGATGAAAATATACACACTCATGTTGAAAAAGTACACATTTGATAATATAATATATACATTTGAATCAAAATGTACACATTCATGACAAAAATGTACACACTCATGTTGAAAAAAGTAAAAGCGTAGATATATAAGTAAAATGATAATGTTTCAAAATGTAGTTGTTATTTGTTTGATGATAGTGTAGATTTTAATTTTTGACAATACAATTTATAAAATGAAAAAAGGGTTTATTTTATCTGATCTTAATGTTGTGTTAATAATAAATAAATTCTAACACTTTTCTTATATTCATGTTAACAAGAATTTTTAATTTGTTATTTTAAATAATTTTTTTACTGAAAACTTGGATTTTTTTTCAAATCACCATTCCATTTCAATTTCAGTAAAAAACTTTTTTTTACATCAAATCATAGGAATATTGATTTTAGGGATGTTTTCTTTTTTTTTCTTTATTTAAAAATTACAAATTAAATTGGATAACTATAACCATCTATTTCAATCAAAAAAAGTTTTACATCCTGGGATGGTGGGGTGTTATTTTTCTTTATTTATAAAATTACAAATTAGTTATGACTTATATATCCTTATAATAAATATTAGAATTTAGACTATCCATTTGTTTTTTAAAGATTGAATGGCCATGATTTAGTTGAGCATGATGCTCAAAAA
The DNA here is from genome assembly GCA_023374045.1 of Limonium bicolor. Lineage (NCBI taxonomy): Eukaryota > Viridiplantae > Streptophyta > Magnoliopsida > Caryophyllales > Plumbaginaceae > Limonium > Limonium bicolor. Next base: position 144,110,165 of record CM041779.1, on the reverse strand, counting down.
TAAGTTTGGACATCTTCCCGTTGACCGGCGAGAGACCGAACAATAGAAGTGACTCGGCGGGAGTTGAGCCAAGCCAAGAGCTGGCTTTCATTGCGTGGGTTTGGTTGAGAGCTGGATATCTGTTACTATAACAGAGGAAACAGGCGAAACAGGAGGAAGTCGTGCCATCACCAGAAAGAGCAAAGTCGAGGAATTCCTACCGTACACTGAAGCTTGAAGGCGAAGGGCACATCGATTCTAGTATATTTCAGGTATGAAACAATTTTCCTCGTGCTAGTCTTTTCTCGATTCGTTATTTCTTCGTCAAGCTGTACAATATGGTGGTCATGCTTCGGAGACAGTTTGGTTTTGGTAAAACGCACAGATGGATGGGTGGTTTGGCATAATGAGGACTGAATTCTGATATTGCTGCTGATTTGTTATTTATTCGCATTCTTTTGCTAAGAAGCAAAGAAATATTTAATTATGTATGAAATGCGAAACATTCCCAGTTCCGGAACTTTTGGATTGCCGGACCTACAAGGGCTACTTCTGGAACTTTAGTAATTGAAATTTGAACTCTGTCAGATTTTTATAATCCTTGCATTGATAACTGTCGAGAAATTCTACTTCGGTTATTTTGCTGGTCAATGGCGCGGGACCATGGCTTTAACTGAAGTTGAACACCCTATATTCTCTTAGAACTTCTCCTTCTCACGCTAGCAAACCTCTTTACCTCTTTCTCAATGTGGACCAGGGAATTGGAGAGCCAGAAGTTAGTTGTTTCATATTTAGTTTTCATTTGCATTTTGGGATTTAAATTTTGAATTTGTGTAGGATCATGCTGACTTTCAGGTCATATTCAGTGGTGGTTAGGCAGATAGGAATTTGCTCTTGGGCTTAGGACTGAGGATTTACATTAGATTTTAAGGTTCTAATCTACAGCCTACTGGTTGAAATTGCAAATTAGCTTTCAAAAATTGTGGTATAGGGCCTGCACCTTTTCAATTATATACAGGGAAGAGAGGTCCTTCGCTGTATGAGCTGTTTAAATTGCTGTAATTTGGGGTAGCTGAAACTTTTGCATTTTTTTTTGCTACTTGGGTGAAGCTTTGGTTTTGTGTATCATCTTGTGAAAGCCTTTTCCTAGCTATACGCCTATTCTGTAATTCATTTTAGGGCAAATTATAATTAAGTTACCAAAATTTCTGCTATAATGTGCCATTCACTTGCAGTAGGAGCTTGTATTCACTCTGCTCCTCATGCTTCTGCTATGTGACCTTTTTGTGCATTGGTGATTATGCAACATGTGTACGATGATTTAGTGTAATCAAGTCATTTTGCTGTTATTGATTGCAGCTGAGGGGAATTGAAGAGGGAATTTTGATATTTGGTAATAGGATGACAAGTTTCTAGCTTCGTAGGGTCATATAGATCATGTTGATGTACTCTATGCTAGTAGATAATATCGAGTTAATACTTCCGGCTGTTATGGGTCTTAGTAGTATGGCAATGTGCTTACTGTTATGTTGCAGTTACTGCAGCTCAATAGGGCATGGGTTTATGGTTCCATGACAGACCACAGTGCAACACCCTGCTTAAACATTGTGGGTCACTGCAACCATTATGAAGTAAGGATGGTTGGTTATGTCAAAAGATTGTGGTTTGTTGCAGAAGTCTTTTAAAGAAAGACACAACTAGCTCACTGTTTCAGTGCAGAAAGCGTATGTGAAGCATAAGCTACATCAGAGAGATAGTTGAAAGCTGCAGCTGCACCCCTGTCATCTGCTAGCCCCTACTGGTCGGCGAGTGCACACCGCCTAGCTAGCAGCCACTTCTGGTTGTGAAGATAGTCTTTCACGGTGATTAAAGTTGATGACTTGAAAAAAACAAAGTTGAAAGATATCGTGGACCTATAAGAAATGGTTAATTTAATAATCTCTGAGTTTATTAAACAATGATGCGAATAGTAAGAGACATATGCCTAAGTAGATGGGAGTGAGAGGTCTATAGTCTCTAAATCCTTTTAGTTTTATAACTTTATGGTATGTTAACTTTTGAGAATTATGATATGTTTTGATCATTTATTATCCTTTCTATCTTTATGGTACCATTTGAAGGCCCCTTTGGTATTTGTATCATTTTATGTAATTTCCTAATACTCTTGTGTATATTTTTAGCTTCCATGCTTCTTCCAAAGTCCACATCTTCATCAACCATATTTCTATTGTGAAATTTTGGCTTTTCACCATCAACTATTACTCCCTCCATTCTAAAATATAAGTCGTTCTGTAAATTTGCACACTTAGTAGGAAAGATAAAAAAAATGACACATACCCCTACTTTTTATCTTTCTATTTGAATAATGGTTACTTTTGCATTAGATACTAGGGTCAAATATGGAAAATAATATGGCAAAAAAGTTAAAACGATTTATATTTTAGAACTAAATTTGAATGCTATAACGGCATTTATTTCAGAACGGAGGGAGTATTTGTGATTGGTAGCATTGACTCTAACTAGTCAGATAAATTCATTCTGCCACTTCATCAACTTATATAATTGCTGAATAGCTGTAAAATCTAGAGCTACATTGTTCATAACTAACTCTATCCTTACCGTTGTTCTCATATTCATGATCATACCCTAGACCTATAGGATCAGGATCATAGCAGAATCATGTAGAATCGCATAGAATCATCAGTGTCGACATCATATTTTGATGGTAGAATCGTAGGATCGCGCTAGTAGGATCGCGGTTCTGAAAACATTGATCCTTACAATATAAGGCAGCATGGCGTAGGCAGCCTCATCATATACAGGTTAGTTCAGGACAAACCCAAGTACTTAATACTGACAAATGACAAATTGAAATCTCTTTGTAATAATTTCATCTTCAATAATACTGTAGGGTACTTGATACCATGACCTTCAGGTTCAAAGCCAGCCCACTTCTGCTAGACTAAGCATTTTCCGCTCATTAAATTCAGAAAATTAATGATATTTTTGCTCTTAGCTGAGAAAATATTGTGTTTAAACATTGTTGGTTATCTAATATTTTCTTATCATTGGCAGTAAAGCTAGCACTTGGTTGCATCTACTTCCATGAGATCTATTAGCAGGTTGTCTAAATGTCCTGTAAATCTGAAAGCTATATCCTCAAAATCCTGAAGAATAAAATTTCCACGTATGGTGCTTGCTTGTCGCTTTGACAATATTCCACTCTCCTATGGCAAGAGACTATACCATCAACGCAGTTTTTTTAAAGGATCACAGCCACTACTTTCCAAAACTTCCAAGTAAGTTCAGTTTACATCAATACTATTGCAACATCAACCTGTTGCTTTGCCAATTGCAGTTACTGTTGGTATGTCTACCAATTTTCAGATGCATACTTGTCAAAAATCCAAAATTTATTGTTCGAAAGCAACTTATTATGAGTATTCATATCAGATAAATTATTTGCCTCAAAGTGAAGACAAAAACACATACTTGTGTAAAACTAGAAGAAGCCTTGATAATGTCTTTTTTTTTGGTCATCGATAGGAGGTTGGCATTTTATGTTAAAAGCAGTGCGGATTTCAATCCCATCAACAGCAATGGTGGCACGGCACGATTAATCAAGTCGATACAAAATTTTCGGGTCAAGTTAAATGCCAGGATTCAGAAATTGAGAAAAAATCTGCCTGTGAAATTTCTCTCTTTCCTCCTGGGTTTCTACTGTGCTACTGCATTCTCGACTGTTATTGGTCAAACAGGCGACTGGGACATTTTATCTGCTGGCTTCGCTGTGGTTGTGGTTGAGGGTATTGGGGCTATCATGTATCGATCTTCAGCTTCTTTACATGGTCGAATTAGGAATATATTGTCAGTTATTAACTATTGGAAGGCTGGTCTCACAATGGGTCTTTTCTTAGACTCTTTCAAGTATGATGTCTACCTAACTAATTATCATATAAATGGGCTTCTTTCCTACTTTATGCTCACCAGTGTGCCATCTGCCTGTCAGGTTCTGAATATTTGGTTCATCGAAGACCCAGGACAGCCCATAATTGAAGTCATTTAAGGTCAATCATTTGACTGAACCGCTGAAGAAGTGATTGTTGCCAGTATTGACGTATCACCATATAAGGTTTGTGCTTCTCTAAAACAATATTTACCAGGCCGCTGCTTCCCCCTGAAATTCCTAGATTATGATTGTTACATCGAATTCTTGTACAGGGGGAACCTGTTTGTGGATAGTGTAAGTTTCTCATGATTACATTTAATATATACATGGTTACTTTTCATTATATTGGTTACAGTACACATACGGACTTGGAAGTCCACATTCAACTTTTGGGCGACAACTTCATTTAGAATGTGGTATCCATCCAATTGCGTGGATGCTTATTTTCAGACTGCAGGGCTACAATAATTTGAGTAATAGTTAGTTACTGTTGAGATAACCATCCTAGGGTTTTCTAGCCGTTCTAGCAAATATCTTGCAGCAGTTACATGAGCTCTCTTTTATTCTTTGATTTGTCCAAAATTGAATTGTTACGAACAATCATCTACTTAGTCTTAGAGCCTGAGATAATGCTTTCGCGTACTGTACTTGACCATTTGTCATTTGGACACATTGTTACTCATTTAGACTTCCCATCAAGCTGCTGCTTCGGTTTGCGATCGGTTTCCCAGGGCTTTCTTTTATAGTCAATTGTATGGAGGATGGGTTAAAGGTGTCAGTACAAGGGACCAAGATAGTATGCAATGGCAGAGTTCATACCCTCCCAAAGAGGAGGCAAAAAAAACCATTTTTGGCCCATGCAGGTCTCGAACCTGCGACCTTCGCGTTATTAGCACGACGCTCTAACCAACTGAGCTAATGGGCCATGATGCTTATACTTAGGATTATTAGTACTAGTCTGTACAATTACTAGCTGTTCTTTACATCTAAAACCAAATGAGAAAGGTCCTAATATCTTTCCTTCTATTATCATTCTTCCTCTTTCCTGCTCTTACCCTCTTTGCTTCTTTTTCTTTCAAAATTTATCCAATAAAAGTAGTATTTTCTTTTAAAAAAAACTAATAAAGTATCACGCTCTCATGTTTCACATATATATTTTTTTTTTTTGTAAGTACTTTCACATATATATTCTATGATAGCAACATGAATTCTTGGGAGGTAGGGATGACTATATTGTGTTTGGATCCTCGTTTTGTTTCATTTGCTTGTTTTAGAGGAGTATTTCCATGTACCCTATAATTTAAGCATGTTAATAAAAATTCTAATAGCGTCACCACGGTTGATTCAGATGGTATTTCTCGATGCATTTCTCCTTTTTTTTTCTTAATAACATTTGCTTGTACTCAATGAGCTATGATAGTCGAAGTTCAGCCTAAGCTTTGGTGATTTTGGCAATGGGTGAACGTATTAACTCATGCAGAACTTGTTTTGGGGCTTTACACACGTATGATCAATGGGGTGTTCATGTGCATATCATCGTTCTACCTTGTAGCGGATGCTTGCGTTTGTCGTTTATAATTAAAATTAGGGTAATTTTATGAAATGTTACCATATTTTTTTTGTTAATTCATGAAATGCTCTCTCAAAAAAGAAAATCACAAATATAATTTTACAAAAATCCATAAAATGTCATTGTGTCATTGACCAAAAGAAAAAAATACAAATATATCCCATAAAAAGTTTTAAAGTTCACAAATATGCCTATAAATATTAAAATTTTCATTAACATTCACAAAAGAATTCAAAATATTCAAAATTATATAAAAAATAATAAAGTATTATACAATATTTAAAAAATAATATTTATTAGATTTTTTATTATTTAGTGCTATAAAAAAATATTAGACATAATTTATAGGCATGTCAAGCATTTGCATAGCTTGATTGTAGCCATCGGCCCGTTCTTGTACTTTCCACACGGTTTTTAGTACGTTTTCTCATGTTTATTCTCCTTTTTATCTACATCAAATTAAACATATGAATGTGACTAAATTCTGCTGATTCGTGAAAGTAAAATGATATATACTCTTATTTTTACTTTTTTATCTAGATAATAATTACTTTAGTATTGAATAATATGGTCAAAAATGAAAAAAGGTGTTAAAAAACTAGAATAGATATTAACTAAGAGAGGAAGTACATAAACAAGATTTTTATGTCAGATGGTATGATTGCTTGTAACTGCAACAACACACACCGACCCCAACTGTCTGGGGCGTCGGCTGCGTCAACATCTCAAACCAATAGTTTCTGTGACAGCCGATGGGCGGTTGATCAGCGTGCCCAACTCAAGGCATACTTTTCAAAACCTAGCAACCATAGTTGATGGCAACTCCTTGTGGACACTGCCACTGACGCAAGGAACTACAAGAGAGTTCTCATCATTTGTTTGGATGGGGATATATGCCACTGGACTCTGAAATGTCCACATACATATGAAAGTAGTGCACTTGGCCATGGGACACAGCAAGAAAGGTACGTTTGCTCTAAAAGAATGATAAACTAACCAGAGATCTCCAGAGTTGCCCAGCAAAATGGGCTCATTAGGTCAATTAGTACAACAGGTCAGACCAGCTGGTAAAGAAAGCTTAGAACGGCTAGTTTTCTTTATGACATCAAGTAAAAGAATCGTCAATCCTGCTGCTATCTACCCTCGACAAATATGATGTATGACGATGTACATGAAACTGTGCAGCCTACCAGTAAAATACCAGATTCATCTGTCCCCCATTATACCACATGAACAGAAAATCGAACAATATGATTTAGTTCTAAAACTGAATTCATTGGTGATTTACATCTCTCTTGCTTCCTTGCCAACATCTTCAGATTTCTCTGTCTTTTCGGGACTGGGGGTTCCATGATCAGAAGATGTAGCCGAGTCTCTTATGGCATCTTCCTCTGTTGATTCCCCTTGCTCAGAAGTTACTGCATCTACAGCTAAGCTCTCGGTTCTTTGCTGAATTTGACATGCATTTCCACTCCCACTTATATTCGCAGCCATCGGATCCTCAGGAGATGGTGGTGCATTGGTTGTACCCTGGCTTAGAAGCTCATTACTGACTTGGCACACCGACTGATCCACTGGTTCAGTATCTTTTGATACATTCTGTTTACTTGTGGTCTCTGACCCACCACTAGAACTCGAAGTTTCTTTCGAATCGAGCTGCTCCTCAGTCGCATCGGTTATTTTTGGCTCAGAATTGGTAGACTTTTCAGACGATGACATCGGATCAGATTCCATTTCAGGAGTACTGAGCCTACTGTTCCCACCGATGGTGGGGGCATTAGTTTCATCCTTGTCAACACTAGCAACAGCACCTGATTCCTCTGCGTATCCAGATGATGGAGAAGCAGCCGCGACCGCATCCACAGAGCCGGCATCATTGTTGAGTCCATCCACAGAGTCAACCCCATCCCAATTTGTACAAAGAGAACCACTGGACAAATCACATTGCTAAATAGTTAATAGCCACTACGGGCAAGGATATCAAACCAGTGACCATATGCAAACAAATTTAATCATCCTATCAGGTAATCTTCACATAAATTAGATCCAACAATTTTTATCCTAAGTTTTCTAGGTGGCTATCCACAAGGAACTATCGCATCCGGATTTTAATTGTTTAATCGGCAGGAGCAACAAAAGAAAATTAAAAAGGCTAGGTCCAACTAAACTGCTTTGGACAATCAAAGGTGTTCTACTCTCTGTCTCTCTCCTAACGTTCCCCCAAAAAAATTAGTTTTGTCTCTATCAGTGGGTAATTTCCCGAGCCTAGTTCACATGATCACTTAAAAGACTTGCAACCGATGGCCACAAAACAGAGGCTCTTTCCTCCTAGCTCTAGTCTTCAGTCATACTTGGTTTGCCAGACCTGAAAACAAACTTGATACCTCTTATCAGGGCAGCTAAACCTCCTACGACCTTGTTTTGATAATTTTACATTTCCTCGGAAATATTTCACCAAATACCTTTAAAGGTTTGAACAAATTTCACCAATAAAAATACACTTAAATATTATTTTAAACTACGTTATGATAACAAATATTCAGTTCAAAATATCATAACATTGTAATTAGTTAGTAGTTCCCTTAATTTAGGATCTGCCTAATTAGTTTGTGTTGTATAAATACTGCAGCCTGTTTGTCATTCTTCATCGATAAATACATACATACATTCTCAGTCTTTACGTGGTATCAAGAGATTTATTTTTTTCCCCACTACGCCACCTTCTTCCCAGATTTTTTTTTCCTCTGTCGAATTTGTTATCACGTATATTACCTTCTGTCCAATTCTTGACATAATATATTTTCAATATCCCCATTTTATTCATTTTACCATAAGATCCTGTAACAACCTAGAAATCATAAAAGATTAAAAAAAACAATTGTAGCAAATAATTAAAGAACATAGAAATCAAGGAAACCTATAACAATTACAATATTTAAAAATCATTGTCATTTTACAAAACCACAAACAGTTATAAACAACATATAAAAATTATGGAGAAGTATCAAAATCATAAAATAATTTTATCATTCATAACAACTAAAACACCAAATTATAAAAAATTCTAGATTTGTCTCTAAACAATCATAAAATTGTTATAGTTTGTAAAGTTTGGAGACTCTCCAGTAGATTAATATACTTCTAATTATAAAAAAAAAATCATAAAAATTGTCTAAAATATGATCTAGAAAAAACACAATAATTGGTAATAAAATTTAAAGAATAACTATTTTTCTTTTATATTCTTCCTCATCCATGCCTCTCCATTAAAAACTGAAAACCGCTACTCAGTCAATATTTATCAACACAACAAACCACATAGCCACATCAATCACAAACTAGTATGAACATGATTTTATCACACCAAATAATGAATAATAACATGGAATTCAACAACCCATGTATCTGTTAGTTCTAGCTTCTTTCAAGGCAGAACATGGATCAGACCATCAAGAACCTCAACTTTGGTATGCGTCCATCACCCGCAAAACAACCCAAATATATAGTGAACCGAAAATCACAAGCCGGCGACAAGATAGTTGAGATTCTAAGACTTATTAGTGAAATTTCTCAGCAATTCAACACCTAATTCCTGTGAACTCTTTATGTCATTGTTTAATTAAGATCACAGTAGGTTTTAGTAAAATAGAAAAATGATGAAGATCTAATAATAAGAAAAGAAACAAAATTTTGTTATTTAATAATTTTTACAACTCTTTGCATATTTAAAAAACCTTTCTGTAGTTTTTAATTTGATTTATAATGAATTATGACTTTTATATTATTTTAATATTTTATAAAGTGTATTATCTATATTTTAAATAAAAAAATATGTATTTTTTTAAGATTTAAAACTTATTCCAAAATATTATAATATAGCATTATTATTTTATGATTTATTTTTGTTGTAGTTATAACTTTTTCAGGATTTTAGTCACTGCTGCAATGTCTAGAATCTTTTTATAATTTTAATAAATTGAGTGTTTTTTTCAATTTTTATTGTATTCTGCAAAAAATAATTTACCAAATACCCCATTAATTGTTATATGGGCATTTGGTGAGAGGGTAAAAAAAAAGGAAAATTAAAAACATACAATGTGAGAAATTGGACAGGGCTATTTCATAATCAAAAATAAAACTTAAAGAGTACTCCCTCCGTCCTGAATTGACCGTCCTGTTTACTATTTGGACATGTCGTTTGACTTCAATTTTTAACATATAAGATAAATTAATTTTAAAATTTAATTTTACATATGATTCCTTACATGATAAACTATATGTTACAAATTTTAGTTTTATAAAATTATTTTATCTATATGCTTAATATTGAAGTGGAAAAACGTGTCATAAAGCAAACAGGACGGTCAATTCAGGACGGAGGGAGTATGTTGTAGACTTGTAGTAAGTTATGGTAACATTTACTCAAACCTAGGAGTATTTGGAGAAACGTCACCTTTTTTTATAGTTAGGGCACAAGGCTAGATTTAAAGGTCCAAAGGACCGAACAAACAAAAAAAACGTAACAACTCTCATACCACTCAACAATGCTCGACTATAGTCAACACTATACTCAACAACATAGCCTCACAGATTAGGCTACACACCCTCTCCGTGGATTGCGAACAAACACTCTGCTTCTGAGACCAAAGATCTCATAAACAAACAAACCCATCAATGGGCTGCTCTCTCACAACCTTAATAAATTTGTGGAGCTTTATACAAAAAGTAAGTACACGTGTCAGTTGGTAATTGGACTATTTAATAAATCAGGCCCACCATACTCCACATGTCACTACTACCTTGGTTAACTAGAGTTAGCTTTAAGATAGATATTGCTTTTGCTGCTTTTCAAGCAGTGAGCCCCTATTCACACAAAAGTTGTCAAACAATATACTCCGGCCTCCTTGAAGAAACAAGCCTTCATGTTCTCTCCCTAGTCCCTCCCAAAGTACCATACGAACATCAAACCCCATCCAGTATCCAGATCTTACGATGCCAGCGAGGAATCCCCCAATTTCATAATAGAAAGAAACACCGGAATGAAACCAAGATTAGACAGCTACATCTTATGATGTCCGCAGCAGAGTGGATAGACTGGCACACTAATTCAAACCAAGATTAGACAACTACCACTTAACCCTCCCAATCCAGCCCCGTTTTCCTGGGGACATCCTAACAGACCCAGCCCACTTAACCATTTCCTATTCAAATCTCCCGTCTTCTCTCTTCTTTTAATTGCTGTTGTCCAAGATACATGAACCAGTTTAATCCAGAGCAGTCACTGAGAGTGTTTTAGAGTCCACTTCTGGGTTCCATCCCACACATTCTCCCTCTATCTCCTATTAATTTTTTCCAAAAAGACAAAGCATTGAGCTTTCCAAATTAGAATTGAAATACTTTCTCCCAAATTTCAATAAACAACTAACTATTTAAAACTAGATCTACAAGCACCTTAATAAAGCATATACAATAATAACTATATCTACCAACCGCCAATGAGTTAATTCAACCAAACATGAAACATCTCTTTCACCCGACAGACCAAAGAATAGTTTGATTTAGCAAGGGAAGCAAAATCGAAATGACATAGTCCTGGGTTTATAGGTATTGCAGCCTTAGAGCGGTTTATCTTTGTGGTTGTCCATTAAGGCTAAGACCACAGTTATCAAGAAAAGGTACAATGATTAAGGAAAAGCTTTAGGTGAAATAGCTATTCGGAAGAGATATTTAGCCTTTTCTTCGAGGCTCTTGACTCCATTCCCTCTCTAAGATAGCTGAAGCTTTTAAAAAGCTTTTTAAGACAGGTGTTTAGCATTTTTCTCTAAAATAAATACAATTGTAAGCATGCGAACATAAGCATGGAAACACAATCATTTTAATCCACAGTTAAAAGAAAGAGACAGGCAAATTTCTGGCGGAAAGTGAAAAGTATAGGAAAAAAAGTAAAATCCTTACCCCTCTTGATCATCCCCCAAGCACAATGATGAAATTACAACTTCTGCAGATTCATCATCGAAATACACATCCTGCCAAACAAAACTGTTTATCATACATAACTGTAAATGAATTGCTGGAAGCATCTTTAACAGGATGATTTGGCATGGTTATGCAATTTTAATCAGTAGCAACATGGCTGTCTTTTCCTCATAAATGCAAGAAAATTCCATGCATATCCCTCACAAATTACACTCAAGGGCGTCCAACTGAACCGAGAAAGGCAAGATGAACTGCTGTTATACCACAGTCGAATAACAGATTTTCAGTAAAAAAAAATCAGCTGGTGGCAGCATGGTTAGATGTGGCCGACCGAAAAAGGTATGACTGACTGCTTTGGATGGGGAGGCAATGCAGTTCCAAGAGTGGAGCTGTGTGTATGGCTGATGCTTCAAGGAAGACTATGCACAAGAATGGTGCTGTTTGGCAGAGGAACGGTCACAATTAACAAAAGTCTATGTGCGCTGTGTGGCCAAGGTATCGAGTCCCTATACCATCTATTTTTCTCTCAAGAAGTATCAAGAAAAGTATGGGATGATCTTCTCCCAAGGTTGGGTATTACTTTTATCATGCCAGGAAGTGGATATGCTGTTCATGAAGTGTGGAGAGGGGCAGTTCATGGGAAATGGAGAAAGAAAGTCTGAAATACAATTTTCTTTTATTGTGTTTGGAGCTTATAGAAAATGAGAAGTGAGATGGCATTTGAAGGCAAGACGCCGGTCTAGGACTTAGCGGAAAGGATCTTAAAAATACATGTTTGGAATTGGATGTAAATGGGGTGGAAGGGCTTCCCCATATTTTCTGGTCTGCGGGGGATTTTGAGGGTTGGGGCAGCTTCTATGAAGGGAATCCAATAAAGCATGTACAGGGGGTTGATATTGTGTAGTGTACAGTGAGTTTATTCAGTGTTTGATAGTCTGAAAGGAGATATACAGCCCTCTATTTATAGGCACCTTAAAAAAGGATCTAGATTACCTAAGGGAAGAGACACCTAGAAGTGTCTGTCTAGGAAACATAAATAAATGAACAGATACAATTAATTACATGGTGACAGACATAAGAACCTAATTAATTACAGAAATAATAAGTGCACTATTTCCTAGACTAATGGTGCCTGTTCAGTATAGGTCTGTCAACATATTGTAATGGTGTTGGCTCAAGTACGGGCTTTGGTTCAGTTTTGTGATGGATCAGATAGGCTTAGTGGATCTGGGTGTAGTGTGTGTCTATATTTTGTGGATCAGATAGGCTTAGTGGATCTGGGTGTAGTGTGTGTCTATATTTTTGTTTTCAAAAAAAAAAAAAAAAATTTTGTGGTTGAGCAAGGTTCATCATACTGACATCTGTAGGACAGATTGATGAAGTCTTCTCTAGGGACGCCAAATCTTATGTACGATCTGGAATTTTGTATTACTATGGAGTTGGCCAATATCTACCAAAAACTACATATCCCCACAAATTCACCTAATATGATTCCTGATCTTTGACGTACTATCTTGGATCAGATCAATCAGACTTTTAGTCCGACCAGTTACTTGATTATCCCTTTCAATCCCATTTTTGGTAGGTATTTACCTTGGTTTATGTTCATTAATCAACCTCAGAATTAGAAGTTACAGGGAAATACACTGGACAGCAGACGATAAAGTTACACACCTCATCATCCCGTTCAAGAGATCCAGAGCCCTGCAAGTAAGCTTGCCAAGGTCAATACAAATAAAGAGAATAATGCATCATTACAAAAATCCTTAGAGGGAAACAGAACGAAAAGAAATAAGTAATGTGAGCTACGCGATGATGACAAAGGATCACCATCATGCACCTTTTCCAGTTGATTATTGTAAATGCCATATTGGAATGCTTGACTTAGGTTATCTGCCAAAGCTGCAACATCATAGTCCCTGTCTTGGTAATCATCAACGACACCATCCCGTGTCTGGTCCAGTAGTGAGGTCGGCCTCCTATTTTCAAGGTAAAAAGAGTTCAAATTAACCAAAACTAAAAATGAAAGTATGCTTTCTCTATCTTCATAATTTATGTTGATAAAACACAAATCAAGATGCATATGGATGAACCTCAACAGAAATGTAACAACAAATTACAAGTTTTTTTAATCTCTAGCCTTGTCATAGTAGTCTATGTTGGTTCCTCTCCTAATATTGAAGCATAGGTTAAATGTCATTATCAAGAACCGTTCTTGTTTTTATTCAAGTAGGCAGACACTTATATCTGGCAGGGGGATGAGAAAAGATGATTTAGCAGGCTGAGGATCGACTAGAACAGAATCAAGCTTATTCAAATCATGATACAGCAGCCTTAGTAAGGCAAGCAATCGCAGGTGGTATCACAACTTGATCACAGTTAAGCTGATGAAACTGGATAGTGCAGGCAGGCTGGCCAACACATTTTTATCTGTCTTCAAAATAACAATCTAACTGAAAAAAACATCATTGAGATTCTATTATTAAAAAGAAGATAGTTTCTACCAGGTAAATACCAGGCAACCTAAGAATGTTCATGGAATTAAAGTACGTCCCTGGAGTCTATGACCAACAAACATTGCTGCTTGTCCAGTTAGAAGGAGAGTTAGAATGCGGAACATGTGTGTGAGTTTAAGCACACCACCTGGCTGCCGAAATAGACTTATTTCTGCATCACTTGGAAGGCTTCTTTCAAGAATTGTATGTACAAACATGAAACATTACAAATACCCTTGACTGTGTTGATGAGAAATTTATGGATCAATCACACCAACAGAGTAATAACTAAATTCCTAAGCTTGGATTACAATGCAAAATTAAGCTAAAATAACTATTCACTTGCACAATAGAAAGTTACCCGCAAGCCCATTGAAAGACATTTTCGACGGCATTGCGCTTGGAGAGGACAGTTGAACTCCACTCAGCCCATTCATTATTTTCCTGAAAGAATTAGGCTAAGAGTTGAGATATTGAACTTCGGTGAAGATACTACACACTTATATCAACGAAGTCTAGGTATCTTAATGAAAACGAACACCAATTAAATCACTGGTAGAGTTCCAGATAAAAAGGGAAATTACTTTACAAAATAACATAAAAAAAACAACCAGTCTAGACATAGTTGCCCTTAAATATACATACATCTGAATCTTTGTAAGCATAATTTCAGACCGCATACAAACACATAGAATAGCTGATAATGCTTCCTAACTATAAAAAAAAAGCTGATGATGCCTCCAGTTACAACAAAATAATCAAACTTGACATTTCACCTCACCATGATTTATGCATCAGCAAATATTTAATACAGTTTTTCATATATGATGGGAAAACATAAAAAAACCACAAGCCTACACGCACACAACATAACAGGGAGGGAGGGGATGAAGACATGCGCATTAAATGAAGATATATAGTACAAGTAGAACTAGTGTAAATGCAACACTTTGCCTGCAGGAAGAGGGAGGTACACAATATGCATGTAGCATTGAAATATCAATACAGCTTACAAAACATAAACAAGCTTCAACGCCCACGAACGAATGTTTCAGATTACTAAGGACTACCTTGGACAGCCAATATAGAAGAAAATAACTTAAAAACTAGCAACTAAAACAATAGTCAAACAGGTCATGCCACTAAGATATTAACCAAAATAGGCTATGAGAATTAATTCAGGTAATCAGGTCCAGCATAAAGATAGGCAAAAAAGATAATGGGTAAGACCTGTAAAATTGTCCGAATTTCACTTTTGTAATTTCCCAGAGTAATAAGTTTGTTTGATATGCGAGTGATGTGACCAATATATCCCATTCTTGGAGGCGTCTTTCCATCAACAGGGATGGCGGGCTGCAACAACAAACAGATACAAACTCCAACATTATTGATGAACAATGCAAGCAATTCATATGGCAGAATACAAAATACATGAGTAATGAATATGTGACCGTAAATAGGGTTTGGGAATTACAGAAGTGATGGAAGTCAAGGGAAAGAATCTTATAATACAAAAAGAAACAATAAAAAAACTGGTTTCTTATTCCGGATAAAAATTACTTGGTCTACATGTTCTGTTATATCTATCTCAAGTAGGATAAATTTTTGTTGTTTTATCCCTAGCTTTTAGGGTCAGCTAGATACTCTTATAAATAAAGATGCTTATAGACTTATAGCAATAATACAGTTCACGTTTTCCCTTCTCTATCAATCTGTGCCTGATCAAAAAGACATGGGTATGGCAAAGTGATGAATACGTTAGTTTTTGCTTAACAACCTTTTTAGCATCACTTGTCAAAATGGGACACTTCTCTGCTTCTAGTATCTTTGCAATTAGATTACACTCTTGAAGAATATGTCCAATGAGCGAGAAACTCTTGCTCTCCAGGCAAGATACAATAATCAACTCCCCATGATGATGCAAGAAGTTGTTGTACGGGTACCTAAGTCACAACAACATCCAGTATTGCTTAACCCAAGTGAACTCCACAGAATAAATGGCCACTATCACCAGAATATGAGCAGAGGAGAGAAAAAGTACTCAAAGAAAAGGAGCAAAATTCTTCGCAGCACCCCAAGCTTTATCAGTTCTCTTTCAGCTGCCTCACCACCAGCTAGCAACAATACTTCAATCAACTCGATGATCTGAAAGTTTATTCCAGAGATTATCTCCCTTGATAGAATTCCTCGGGGAAATCTTCAGCATCAGTAGATATATTATATATATAGAGAGAGAGAGAGAGAGAGAGATTCAACCAAATCTAAAAACGAATTATAGAAAATTCAATAAGACATAAAAAAAGTAACCTTCAATCTGTGTTTTCCGAGTGGTGGATGCAACTTGCCATATGAGGTAGGCAAAACATTTCCATCAGACGTGACATCCAACATATTAATTAGAGAGCCTGCACAAGATCAACAATAAGTCAGGCCTTAGCTTGATGACACACCATATGACATGTGTTTAACCATGTCACTTCAATGTCAAAAATGAATCCAGAAAGCCAAATTGTGCAAGAGAATATAAGAATAACATAGACCAGAATTTCTAGTTTAATTTATATAACAAAATGTGCATCCAAGAAGTTGATGCGAAAGAAGATACATGTTTATTTGATAATGAATCAGGATAAATAAGTGAAAATATTTTAAATTAGATTCCCAGACTAACTACGATAACTTGATGATTTTAGTTTCTAAATATCAGCAGCGTTGGTTTCCTTCAGAATCTAGAAAACTACTATGTATATAGTATTAAGTCTTTGTTTCTCGACAATTCAGATCAATATTAGACAATGTGTATTTTTCTGTTACGCCCATCTGTCAATTTGGTATCAAAGCCAGCTTTCCCAAGTGTTTCCACATTATTCTTTCACTGATCTCATTCTTTCTTTCCTTCATCTTCTTTTTCTCTCCTCTTCTCCAGCATCTACTATCCACCTTCCTTCGTTACAACCTTCTGATTACTCTATAGTTGTCTTCATCTCCGGCACCTCTCTCTGAATGTTCCTCAAGTTTCCAATAATTTCCTCAGCTCTATTTGTCTTTTTCCAGTCGCATGGAAGCAGGCAGCAACTTGTTCATCCTCCTGCAGATGATTTTGGGATCACTATATTTAGGCAGGATCTGGTGATTTCATCACCAAAAGGAACCAAATCACAGCAGAAATCGGTTTGGAAGTTGCCTAAAGAATGTGAGCTTCCCTTCACGTTCATAGGGACTAAAGGCAATTCCCTGTCTAGCCATGAGGGGGCTCTCTTTCTCCTCCATCTGCAATACTTATCGGCTAGCTAATCTACCACTCTCATTCCCTTTAGTCTCAGTCAAATCACATGCCTGCTTCTGCTAGTCTTCTCCACCCTTGCTTAATCTCAACTACGGCATATGTGGCCTTATAGGCTAGCAAACACCCTGCTCACTATTTCATCCAAGGTCCATCTTCTACTGCTGGATGAAGTTCAGTTCTATCTTGCTAGAGTTGAACGATTGACGTTTTGGCTTCATCGAGAAATGCGCCACTTGACAAAAAACTTGTGTTAATTCATCAGATATATATATAGGCTGCCACCCGCTGCTTGCCTTAGGGATAGCACTGACTGTGAGTACTAGTCTATATGCTTTTCAGGGGAATTAACAAATGAAGGAATCCATAGACTAATTGTACAATCTTTCCCAGAAGCTTATGATAGATTAAGTACATCGTACTAGACTTAAATTCTTGGAACAGTTTAAAATTAGGCTTCACATGGCGGTGCTGAATCTTGATGTGATTTGCAGCATCACATAAAGATTCAGCACTTATTTTCCAAGAAGCAGAGTAGTTGCATGACTATAAACTGGCACACGTGAAGAAATACTTATCATTAGACTTAACATACGAGATGACTTCCATTAGAAGTTATGCAGCAGGCCAACCCTCAATGCAGGAAAAGATAGACTTTATTACAAGATCAATTCTTAGTTCTTGCAAATGACTTTAAGAACCCACCAAAACGATCCAATGAAAACAATTTCAGGTACTGTATGATGATAATGGATTTGGACAGATAGAAACACAATAATGCATATTGAAAATTTCAGTTCTCAAACAATTAAAGAAGAACACATCATAAGACATCCGAAATAAGGTCAGACGAGCATACCTAAGCTCTCCAGCATGCCTTGTACTATCTCAGGATTGGCTGTTATGAAGGATCCTGGAGCATATTGGCGACTGTAGGCATAGTATGTGCCCGAAGTAAACCTCCTCGGGTCTAACAAACATATAAAAACAGACAAGGAACTGACCAGAACTGATCTAGGCCGAGACTCCTCCAGCGCTTTATTGAATAGCCTTCCAACAAAACTATATGCAAAAGCATCAATGAACAAATAGCTACTTAGAAATATAGATCAAAACAAAAGAGAGGAAATTCTTTTCATGTTAGATTGCTTTTCAATTGATCGAGAAGTTTCAATGAAGACAACCGCTATCCGTGCATTGAGTAACAATCTCATCTATCTAGCAAGATAACCAACATAATATGTTGAATTTAATGAAAAGAAGGAAAAGAACCTAGGAATTTCAAAAGAAAGACAAAGTTTGATCCTACCTTGCACTAGAAACTTTTTCAGCCAGTCCATGGGGAGCATATCTTATAATTGCACATAATGTCTCTGCTGCATTTGAATGAACTTCGGGAGAATCCTGAAAATTTTGCCCTTCATCAGTACTAACATGGGCAGTGCTGCCAATTTAATCACTAGTCAACTTGGTTCTAGGCTCCAGGTAGTGTTCAACTTAGCTCGAGGAGGGTGCCCTCAACAAAGGAAGCATCGAGAAAGAAAAGAGACAAAGTGAAGAAGATAAACAAACACACTTCTAAATGTCCAAACAATTAAAGGAAAACAGCAGACCATACATGGGGTAAAGTCAACCAGTCTATTTGGTTGTTTATTCTACAAGATGACGTAGAATGTGCTAGAAGCCATTACTCATCTTACAGATAGCTAACAAGAAGTGTAAACACAAGCATCATCCACCAAAACCGCAATACATATGAAAATATAAGTTTGGAGACAACAGTAAGAGAGTTCCAATATTCTTATACAATAATCACAGATGTATGCGACTTACAGAGGAACTAAACTTGTCTACAATCATCCCGAAGATATCAGCATCCTCCAACCATGTTTCGGCTTCAGGGAAGTTTGCATAAATATGTTCATCAGCACCAATTAGGCGAATTAGAACCTGAATAATAGTGAAAGTAGTCAGACAGCTTTATGAATATCAAACAGAAGCAGCGATCATTGATGGGTGTGCCTTCTCTACTACAAGTGAACGACTGCTCTAGCTTTCTCATTTTTCCTTCAGACTAGCTTTATAGAAGCAATCTCACTACTGAGCATATGCATTTAGTATTCAAATAGAAAATACCGACACCACCTAATCTATATTTATGATTTAGATCATAAATTCAGATCTGTAAACCTAACTTCATAACAGAAACCTAGTACTTAACTACTCTCATGCATGAGTTGTAGAAGTCCGATTCAGCAACTAGTATTCATTCAAGCCTTCTATGGTTTTCCTTCTCAGAAGGAAAGCCAGAAAGTGAAGATGCATGCAAGGCCAGCTAACTCATTGCTAATGTAAGTGTATTTTTTTTTCCAAAAGCAGGGTTTCAAGGGTAGCCTTAACTGGATAGGATATGATAAGACTCTAAATCATTATTCATGCATTTTCTTCTCGTTTGCCTCTCTCATAATGGTTCACTGGCTAATTGTTTAAATTAAACTACTTTGCATCCTCTTGAAATTCTATATTTTGTTCAAAGGTAAATCAAGTGAACTTTCCTGAGTTAACGCCACTTTTGGTCAAGCATCTTTCCCTCCTTTCTGTTTTCTTACCATTACGACTTCTCTTTAATAAGATTAAGCAGAGCAGGTTTGAACATTCGGAGGCTCTTGGGTCAGTGTCTCAACTTTGCCAAGTTTCCAGCACCAGCCTATTCTTTTTTTTTTTTTTCAATGTTTTGGTGTAAGGCAATGCTAACATTAATAATCTTATGACTATAAAATTTTACTCGCTCACTTAACCTTGACAAAGAGAAGACTGCCATCATTGCAAAGGAGATAATGGACACCTACACTATTAGACAGCTTTAGTGGTAGCATCATTTTGTTGCACATTAGGTAGCGAGTCCATTGAGTGCAGCTCTCTCAAATTCACTTCCATATAACATTCATTTTGTTGCACATTTTCATTTAGTATCCTTTTGCTAGAAGCTTTGACTATGGTCTACGTGATTTCGTCAAACAGGATTTTGTCAACTTTAGTCTAGCCTTTTAAAGTGATGAGAACAAAAGGGTCTGCATGATTTTGAGCCTAAAAGAAAAAGGCATAAGTTGAAGTGTCTGTAATATAGTTGATTCACTTGTTCAAAAAAAATATAGCTTAAACATTTAACAAAATCAGATAAAAACAGCATATATAGATAGAAAAAAGCACACACTCTATCAAAGGCACCCAAAATAATAAATAAATAGAAAACCCACCTCCATTATTGATGTGATTCCAATGAGATCAACCATCTGCTTAACAATGTGTTTATGATCCTACAAATTTAAAATTGATTTTCTAGTTAAATAGACAAAATGATAACTAATATAGGTGACATAGATGAAAAACACTACTAAGAAGGCTACATAAGAATTTCACTTATGTTTCCTAATTGCCAAGATTCACAATAACGCAAGTAACTCACAGATCTCTAGTGGTACAAGATAAGACAATCATTGCAGCAACTGACTTACTTGAATGTAATTCATCACAGGTACCGTCTTTCGTGATAGAATGCAGGTAAAAACCTAACCGCAATTGCAGAAAGAGAGATAAAATCATTTCTAGATAAATAAGGAGAATATAGATCGGACTCGGCAAATAGGGGTGGGGCAACACAGAGGTTGGCAGATAAGTGCCAAAACTGTGAATAAAAATAAGCAAACTTCTCTAATCTTGGTGAGACATCCGCTATGGAGACTATGCTACCTTGCTGAAATATCCAGCACGTGAGGTGCTGTGTGGCCGGTTTGGATCCAAGAAGGAGAACAAAATCCCCATCAACTGTTCAAAAATATTGTAAACATTCAGAAATTATAGGAGAACTGGTGAAGAGATATCAGAGACGTTGCAATGATAGAGCCAAAACAAATATCTCACCTCTTCATCCTCTACCAATGTTCTCAGAATAATATCAACCTCACATGTAAGGATCTCACACGAAACGAAAGGAATCCTTCACCCCAAAAAGAAAAGAAAAAAACAAGCAGTGTAAATATTTCAAAACAGTTCAAGTTGCTGATGGTGATAAACTAATAATTTTCCAAATTACTTGAATGTTGTGTGCTTTTCTGCATCTTCAGAAGCTTCTTCTACAATGTAGCGTATGAGTTGCTCAAGCTGGGATCTTTCTCGTAAACTACATAAGACAAATGCAAGAAGATGAAACTTTTAAGGACACAATATGTAACATGCTTCAGGAATAAAGAAAATATGTCATCTTTTTTATTCTTTTTATGGTGATGGTGGTTCCAGACATTTGCTAACATTGTATGGAACTGGGGAGAAAGTCTATACAAACCTATAGGACAATCAGAAAATCAATGTAAATAGCTTGTGCAAAGAAGCCAATAGTGTAAGCATTTCTAAGTAAAAAATCCCATCAAACTCATAATATGAGTACTCTTAATGTTAAGTGAAGGACAAGATGAAAAACTTTTTTCCCCTCACCATGATTAGTGGAAGTAGAAAGATTCAAAACAAAACAAGTTCAAAATAAGAAAAATCGAAAGAGCATGCAGTATGTTACCAGCAGTGGAGTGGAATGAAAAAGCATGTTAGCTATCCGCGATAATCACGAATGGCTCTTGCAAGATGCAACTGATCTAGATTGTGCACCCTCACTCTATTTTTAGCACTCCACACCTCTTATTCCTTTTTATAATGGCTACATATTTACCCATGTAGCCTTCACGCTTTAAGTATCATACATGGAGGCCTGATTTGAAGGACTTGGCAATACTTACGTAGACCATCTAACCCAATGGCATCCAGAAGCAATTTCCATTTGGCATCAAATAAAGATAGCATAGTCTCAGTTTCAACCCTAGGAATGATAGTTCTCTTTTCGTAATAAGCCTCTAAGCATACCAAGATACACAAATTTGTTCCATGATCAATATCACAACCACAAAAGAGAAACAATAAATCATCAAGGAAAAACCAGATGGTTATAGAGGCATGTTTCTGTGGTAGGTTGGGAATAACATTAGGAAAGTAGCAGTGAAAATACGGTACAGAAGAGCCGCATGTTTAGCAACCTCATGAAAAAAAGCTATGGTTGATGAGAGTTGCGGAGAGACAAAAAGGGGAAGAATACCATTCAAGACTGAACTGGTGCAGCTACAGATGGGAATAACAAAATGAAGACTTATTAGAACAAAGAGAGTTTAGGACAAAGCACTGCATGCAGGTACAGTACGCCCATGGGCGGGGTTGACAAGCATGAGTTGAAGCATACATAGGGGAGAGATTTCCGGCTGTTTCAAAATGGAATCAACCAAAGCTACCACAAGATGGAGACAGTAGGCATAAGCCTTTCTTGAGTAGGGAAAATGATCTATTTCTAACAAAGAACGAGTCAGAAATGCTCTTTCAAGTAAACAAAAAACAAAAACAATGGTCCACGGATAATGTGTAATCATTACAAAACTTGTGGAATCAATCAGGAAACGAAAAACATGCAAAATAAACTATTACAGCAATCTGCAACAAATTTGCATAGACCGAACATTTGATGCTATCCTGAAAATTAATTTTAAATTTAAAAATTATCTCCTCACTCAAGTAAAATGTAGGTAATACAGTATATTTGACAACTGATGCAAGTGACAAAAATGTCACGACATGACAAAGACCAGGAAGAAAAGCGCTAACAGAGAAAACAATTGACTCTGAAGAGGAAACTTATCTCTCACACTAAATGTGATAAATTAGAGTAATCCTCAGCAAAAGCAACACGATTTTGCTGATAAAAATGTGTGTATAGAGAAAAAAAAAAGGAAAAAGAAACTCCAACAGTATAATGGGGGCAAACAAAGAAAAATAAGGGACACCCAATCTAATGTGTACATTTGTCAATACTAAATATGGCAAACTGAAAGCAAAGCACAAGGCAAGAGAGGAGCTACAAATTGATAAGGCGTGCATTTAGAGCTTTGCATTCTTGGATAATTTCATCCTCGTCAAGCAGCTCCTCCAGACTAAAGTTGTCCTTATCCAAAATAGCCTCCACCTGCACAATGTGTAAGTTAGTAAAGGGGAATAGTACTCCAGAACTGAGCACAATAACTTACTCCCAAACCATTAAAGTCGTCGAGATATGAAAAGCGAACAGCCTAAGCAATAAGAAAAAAGAACATCCTGATGCCATAATTTTACTTCTGTGAACTAATCAGTGTCAACTATCAAGAAATTCTCTGCTCAAAAGGAGTTAAAGTTCCATACTGAAGATCTCATATATGGGTTTAGATTCAATCACTCATGGCAAGCAGACATGGACTAAGTACATATTAACAAAATCCTCATATGTATGGAGCACTAGATGGAGCAGAAAGAAAACCTTAAATTGATTATTTGCTCAAAAACTACAGTTATGAAATATTCTACTACTACATAAACCCTCATCAGCTTATTAGCTTAAACTGATACCATTATGGTCATAAACCCGAATGTCTGAATCTCATAGCCTCTATGCCTTTTTTATACAACAAGTCCCTCCATTTATCCCATATCATGGCAGTTCAATATATCCGACTATAAAAGGGTATCAAGAACATTATGATCAGAAAAATCTATTTCATCCACTAGCATGGTTGTAAGATCATAGATGGAAGCTATAAGCAGGACAAGCAAAAAACAGCTAGAGATGACCACACAGCACAATAAAACATCAAAGGCGTACAAATCTAGAGAAGTCACACATCTTGTGGCAATCAGGCAAGTAGTTCTCTTCTGACCACAAGAAACAAGCTAAGATAACTTCAATTTACACAAGGATCCACAAGCCACAGAGTACACCAATTAGACACTACATTAGATTACTCAAGTGGTCAAGGCAACACTGATGCACAAAGAAATTGAAACCACGTCGAGATGAAGTGAAAGCTTCGACCCAGATTATCTTAGCACAGTCTTCACCCTAACATGAAGTAGACTACAGACATATATTGAAGGAAATAAAGCATTTGAAAAGAACCACCACCCATCAAATTGAAGTAAAATCAAAGTTTATACCAATACAAATGATATGGGTTCCAAGCATTCATTTTCCAGAGGGTGAGGATCTCAATAACCGAAAAACAACTTGCCATCAGCATTAAAACCTCAAGGAGAGGACTGAAGTAATTCCAACTGAAATACACCAGCAATGGATCTGGCATAGAGGAGAGGAAACTCACAGGAGATGCGGAGGAGAAGTTGGTCATACGCCAAAACATCCTTTAATTTCACCTAAAATGCCTGGGAGCGTCAAAGTTACTCCTACAATACCAACAAGCCTCAATTGTCTTAGAATATAGACCCAACAACACTAACACCATCCACACAAACCAACATACATGATTGAGGTGAGCAACGACCCAAAATCTTTACTAATTGAATTTAGAATAGAAAATTCTGCCAGAAGCCCACAAGCATGTCAAATGATTAGAAAAAGATCTTTCAACTCAGGAAAAGTAGTTCAGAGAATCAATAGAGAAGTGCATACCAGCACCCCCCCCCCCCCCCCCCCCAAGCCACTAAACACTTCAGAACAACAAGAGTCAAGAAGTTCACTACAACTTGGGAGTAAAATGGTGCAAGTTTCATCAACAATGATATTGCAGTCTATGACATTCCTCTCATCCCTCTCCCACTCTCTTTGCATGCCTCCGAGTATGCTGAGACTAAAGCGCTCTTCCTATGTGCTACTACAGCTCTCAAAAGAAAATCTACCGACCTTGGAAAGCATAATTTATCGTTGGTAACTGAAATCTTGAGATTTAATAGCCTAAACATTATGCAATCGACTTGCCACAATGAGAATACTTCAAGCTGCTTTTCCAAATCAAATCGGCATAGGGATAAACCCGCGTCGATATATCTTAAACAAGCTGAACCGCAACGACCACTTCATCTTCATGCCACATGAATTCATAGTAAATTAAGCAGAACAAGCTTAGACTTGAGGCAAGAATTATAGCTTACCCTGCTCGATTTCACTCCTGGTTGTGCTTCGCTCCCTAGTTCAATCCTTCGCCGAGTGGTTCGGTTTCTCCACCTCGTTTTGTGAGCTCGAAGCTTTTCTTTAGTCGCGCCTTTTAACTTCAAGATTCCTCCCAAGAGATCGAATGGTCCGTTCGATTTTCCACACTCGGAGCTCTCAATCTTGGCTTCCTCTTTCAGTTTTAACTCTAGTCTAATCTCAAGTGCTACCGATCTCTCTCAATTAGATTTGTCTTTTCTTTATGCTCAGCTTTGGTCTACCTCTGCTCTTCTTCTCCCTTCCTCCCTCCTATTAGCTCTCTCTTTCAAAATCTTGTTGGCTATGATTTTGCTCTCTCCCTAGGATGTTACTTCTACAGTTGTTTGTTTGTGTGGTTGGTGGCTTGTCCTTTATAACCGTCTGGGATGACGCACACGAGTAGACAGAGTAGCTGTCAATTCCACTGCGCGGTAAGCGCGAAATCATTCACAGTTTTGAAGGGGGTGAAGACTTTACAACTCTGATTTTCTACTGGATTTCATATCTCATTACTCTTCTGCTCACTTTCATTGTGGCCTCATCTCCTTCTTCTTCTTTTCTTTTTTTCTTTTCCTTTTTTTCCCCCAAATTGGCCGGTTGCCTGTTCTCCTTTGTGAGTGTACATTGCAAATATCTCTTCCGCTTTTCTTTTAACTGTTCCTACATTTTTTTTTTTAGAAATTTCCCCTAATGTCATTAAAGTTCGTCACTATATTAAAATTTAACACCACGTGGCTAACGTTGGTGTTGATCCATAATTTACAATATTTGTGATAGATTTTTGAAAAGTAGATACTATTATTACATCTAATCCTTGGTTTTTTAAAGATGTTAAATGACGACTATACCCTAACTCTTACTTATGCCAATAAGATGAACTTTCAAACATCGATTTCATATGGTGAATTATACTCCAAGACAATGTTTACCTGAAAAAATTCTGAAATAACACTGTTGGGCAAAAAATATACCCGTATTAGCATCTGTCCCAAACTAATTCCTGAAATATCATTCCCGGGTGAAATCGTCTTTTCAAGAGACGATTTCATTAATTATCAAAGAAAATCGTCTCTTCAAGAGACGATTTCTACATTTCCCCGCGCCACGTTGGCGCTGATTTGGCATGGAATCGGAAGAGAGTGAAATCGTCTCTTGAACCGACGATTTATAGAAATCGTCTTTTGTAAAGACGACTTCTCCCTTGTCATTTAAGCCGCGCCTATCACACATGAAATCGTCTCTCACACACGATTTCTACTGAATAAGTATGAAATCGTCTCTTGAAGAGACGATTTCACCTGTTCACACAGCCTTAGGCAATTTTTTAAGTGTTGGAACACCACAATTCAACACACATCCACTTGCAACATCTTCCAAGGGCTGTAACACCACAAAGTCATAACAAACAACCTGTACATATTATATCTCTCCCACATTCACTTTGCTCAGAACAAATTCAAATCATTTGTAACGTCACAGAAACATAAGAAATCAAAATGCGAAGCAAATGTAATAGTTTATAAGATAGAAAGTAATACAATCAATCTCAAACAAGTTGTTTACAAAATGTAACAACCTACATCATCAACGTCTACTACGTCATACATACGTCCTAGTCACTCTAGGTGTAGGATCCTCAACTGCTGATGCAAGAGTATGATCAAGGTCACGACCACTTAGATCCCCTACAGCATGACAATCTCGGGAATTCTATCCCTAAGTGGTGCTCCAGGAGTAGATGTAGAAGCTAATGCAAGGTCTGCAGCCGGCGTCGTGATGTCCATGCTCGTCCCAGCACCGGAGGATGACGCCCCGAGAAAGCCTGAGCTGCTCCCAAAATATGCAAATCCAGTAGTGTCGACCTGCAGCGTAGGATCCACGATCTGAGATAGTGTCTGACTACCGGCGATGTCGAACGCCTCCTGATGATCTACTGCCTCAGGAGCTTCACCACGTGCACGTCCTCTTCCTCTACCTCGACCACGAGGACGACGACCACGCCCTTGTCTCCTACCCTGATCCGCAGCGGCATCAGCATCTTCCTCGTCTGGGGCAGCTACTGGGACATGTTGTGGCCGTGGAAGGACGTAGTACGTGTTGTTGTACTCGTCTCTCATCAACCGTAGACTAGTGAGAGCATCATCGACACGCATTTTCTCTAGCATGCCGATGACCTCATTTGTGGTCTCCCCCTACACCGCAATTCAAAATATGAATATAACAAAAAATATGTCATAAGACTAAATTAAAACAAGTAAAATCAGTTTTACTCACCATATATCCTAATAGAGCTCCCGTACGGCCAATGTATCTCCTCGTGTTGCGCCCGTACACTCTTCGTACGCAGGACCAGGATCATCCAACTGTAGATCGACCACTCTCTCAGCACGCAGGTTCCACAGGGCAATGTACTCTGAATGGTGAGTTTGCCAGTTCCATCAGATGGACCTGGTTCCCCGACCGATCAACAAAAATGGTCCCACCCAGTAGCATCAGTATGTAAGCACGGGTGTGCCTCATGACAGTCACCTCATCTGCATGCTCAGGTAACTGTCCAAAAGTAGAACCCAGCCAACTGAGCTTGATCCTACTATGACGTCCTAGATCGGCCGGCCTAGCGCCTAGGAGGTCATCGCACAACGCTCCCCAATCTCTGATCGTGGTACCCGTGACTGGTAGTCCGTCTATAGGTAGGCCGGTAAGCAGAGCAACATCCTCCAATGTGACGGTCATCTCTCCTGTCGACATGTGAAAAGTATGGGTCTCTCGACGCCATCTCTCTACCAGTGCAGTGATCAGATGCCAGTCCAAGGAGATGAACTCCAGACTAGCCCATCCCGATGAATCCAGAAGCCTCCAAATAGGGGCGCATCCTCTCATCGTAACGTACATGCCCGCCACGTCGTACACTAGCCTCGAAGCGGCGACAGTGTAATACCTGATACTCGTTCCCATCCCAAATAGATGTAGACCTATGATGACGCTGATGTCGAAGTATGGAACCACGGGTGGACCGGATCCATGTGTAACTAAATATTAAATAACAGAGATTCAACCATATCAAAAGCTCGTATCTTAGAAAAGAATATGCAATTTTTCAAAACTAAGAAACATTGCATTAATAACAAAATTCAAGTACAAACATACTAATAGTACAACACAACAAACACTAAGTAGAACTACTACTAGGACATTTCCTCTTGTTATGACCCTCTTGCGCACACCTACTGCATCTAGTCTTTTTCTTTGGCTCCTTCAAATCCATCTCATTACGAATACGGGTTGATCTTGGTCTTCCCTTTCCTCGCACACGAGATGGGTCAGGAAGAATGATGGGAAAGTATGGAGGCCACGAGTGCTGATCCCCGAATGGGACAAAGAGTCGACCGTACACATTGAGTTGCTTCTGCCAAGTGTACCATGACCCCATAAGAGATGTACTGTCCATGTGTATGAAAGCAGCTGCTGCACAAGCGTGTGAGCATGGAATCCTGTAAGTCTGCCATTTCTGGCAAGTACAGTGCCCCTCTCTTAGCTTAACAGTGTGTCGATTGCCACCCTTGAACCCATAAGGTGTGGATCTGGTGGCAGTGGTGATTTCGAATAACTTTCTAGGCCCATCAAATCTGGTAATATGGTGAGCGTTGGCCGACTGTCTCCATCTCTGCATTTTCTCCATCGCCCAACCAACATATACATCTCCTCTAGCCACAGCTGCCGATGCTTGACCCCTTCGTGTGTCGAAGTACTTCACACAATTATAAAACGTCTTCTCTACCAAAGCAGCAATAGGCAAGTTTCTAGCACCGAGCAAAACTGCATTGTAACTCTCACTCAAATTCGTAGTCATCATGCCGAATCGGTGCCCACCATCATGTGCGAATGTCCACTGCTCCTTCGGTATAG
Organism: Limonium bicolor; assembly: GCA_023374045.1. Lineage (NCBI taxonomy): Eukaryota > Viridiplantae > Streptophyta > Magnoliopsida > Caryophyllales > Plumbaginaceae > Limonium > Limonium bicolor. The sequence goes on along the minus strand of CM041779.1, from coordinate 144,080,963 downwards.
TGTCAAAGAAATCAGGGGCAGTGGCACTAGCACTCTGCAACTCTGCCATGCTGCAGACGTTATAATCTGAGTGGTTAAACTGGTGTAAAATTAAAAGAAAAGAAATTAAAACTCAAATAAACGTCGGGCTGCAAACAAATCCCGGTCGTAGTAGTATAGTGAAAATGTAAGCGACCGAATGTCGAACCGTGGGACTAATATACATATATAGTACCTAAGCGTGTCACGGGAGGGGAAGGATTAATTGACTTGCTTTATAAATAAAGGGAAAGGTAAAATTAACTAAATAACAGATAAACTAAACGGGACTCTGGTTCACATTGATATAATATCTGCTCTTTCATGCTAGGTCTACTGGTTTAATTATAACTGTTTGGCAAGATTCCTGTTATTTTCTTAAGGTCCGATGAAAACTCATAAGAACTCGTTCACCTGTAATGCAAGGTCCGATGAAAACTCAAGCAAAAGCTGCGAACGGCAGAGGAGTGTTGAGGGATTACATTTGCAACTGAGTACTAACTTAAACGATGAAAATAAGTTTCCCCCAGTTTTACGGCTTAATCAACCCATCTGTTTCCAACCGATGAAATCAAAAACAGACTTAGTAAAGCATTTAATAAATTCATGAGGTTTATTAAAAAGATGCGAGAAAACCTTTAAACGTAACAAACTTCATTAAAACTAAACCAGTAAAACATATTGCATAATTAAAGATACATAATAATTATTCCCAGAGCATACGTAAACTAATGAAATGAAAAGAAAATGGAGAAGCGGGAGATTAGAAATGGAATGAATGAGTGAGTGAAGGTGAAGTGGTACGAAGATGGAATGAAGGTGTGAATTGGAACTCCGGAAGGAACCACGGAAGAGCCTCCGGAAGGACACTGGAGAAGGTGTTTTGAGCGTTGTATTTATAGAGGAAGAAGAAGAGAGCAGCAGCTCATTGATTGAGCTCGTTGATTGCAGCTCCCCGTTGATTGCAGCTCATTGATTGCGCAGGGGACAGGAACAACGCGTGAGTGATTTCTGGTAGGCGCCGACTGCTTAAACGATAAGGCGCAGTCAAGTTGCAGAGCGAGTCGGCGAAGAAGATAACCCGTTAATTTCCTGGACACTTACACGTGTCCGCTAGATAAGAGGCGGTCTCATCTCCTCTCTTGTCCGCCACATAAGAGGCGGTCTCATCTCCTCTCCGTTGTCTCTTATCCGCCACATAAGAGGCGGTTACCCTACATTTAGAGTTGTCCGCCCATTATTGGGCGGTTCTCTCCTTCCTCTCACGTCCTCGCAATATGAGGCGGTTGCCTCTATTCAGAGTGGTCCGCCCCTAATGAGGCGGTTGCATGCAAATCATGCATGCATATCCCTCCTCCACGTGACCTTCTTTAATCCCTTATAAACATATGTATGTTTTAGGTGTTTTTCCTACAATTTAACACATAAAATACATCAGTTAATATAACAACATAATTATAGGAAAAACCCTAGATAAGTGAGAAACATTACTAAAATGCTACAATTAATAAGGTGATTAAACCCTAAAAAGTCTATATGTTTTGCACTTATCAAACTTCCTCACACTTGACTTTTGCTTGTCCTCAAGCAAATAAGGAATATAATTATCTCTAAGCCATAATAATAAAACAAGATTAAATAAGTGTAGAAGGGAATTTAGACAAAGTGACAACTTGAAAGAATAATTCTGCTCTTAGAAGTAGGTTTTAGCAAACAGTGAAAAAAACAATTTAATAAAAGCATAGAAAAACTAGACTGCAGAAAACAAGTTAGATTAACCTGGGATTTTCAACCAATTACAATTCTCTAACCCGGGATGACAAGGGATGTGAAGTAATGTCTTATTCCGCAATACCTTTCAACACCACATACTCATGTTCATAAACATAAATTGCAATTTATTATTTTCATCTTTTTTTTTTTGAATGTGCAAATATTGTATATACAAAACACACAAAAATTTTTAAAATTGCATTATTTTTCTGTACCCCAGACTTTTCTCTCTATCCTTGTAGCGGTGTTGGGTCTTCTATCCCAGATCACGAGACCTTAGGTAGATAGGTGTTAAAGCACCCCAAAGAACTTAATAACCGGATAAACGAGGCCTGTTTTTGGTTAGAAAAATTCATAAACAGCGGAGTACCTTGTCTTTATCCTTTTCTTTCCTTGACTTTCCACATATTTCCATAATCCCAAGCTAAACTAAATTGGTTTTTACAATCAGCAGATCTATCATATTTTGAGTGAAAATAGAATATTTTGATGGAAAATAATTTTATACAAACTCCTTTAAATAAAACCATCTTTCAGTTGTCACTTGACATAATTTCAGACACTTCTACAATTATTTTATCTCATTTTTATCAATTTTTTTTAAAATTTAGGCAGTTTAGAGTAGCAAAAAGTGAGTGTGGCATTATCGAACTACTGTCATAATTTCAGGGAAAGGTCTCTCCTTCCTCACACTTAAGAGGAGCAATGTCCTCATTGTTCAGAATTAAAATCAAGAAAATGACCTTTCAAATTATGACAGACTCATAAAGGATTAGATATAGGTTGAACATTAATAAAATAAAGGAAGAACTGAAACTCCCCTTGTATCGTAGATTGAGGAAGGTATCCTTCCTCACACTTAAGCTTTGGTAGGGGTGAGACGTTCCTCACACTTAAGTTTGCGCAAGTGTTCAACCAAAGGTATCGAATTTCCTAGAGCAACTGAGGTTGCTCCCATAGGCGAGTTCAGCTATATGTTGGATATAGAATTTATTCTGAAAAGAAAATCATATATAGCCAGCAGAACTCAAATGGCACCAAAAGAAAATAATAATATGAAAAACATAAATAATAATTCATAAAAAGAAACATAAAGTAAACCACACTGTTACCTTCCTGAATATAACAAAAGTTGACAAGGTTCAAACAGTAAGAGTCTACAAAATGTTAGTAAACAACAGAGAAATATAAAATAAAGATAACAATAAAATAAAAATCACTGCGGTGGTGGTGGAGGCTGTGCTGGTCCCTGGCCTGTCTGAGCGAGGAGACGCTCTAGGAGCTGAGCGGTCTGCGCATTCTGCTGCGCTGTCTGTGCATGCAACTCCTCACTCTGGTCCAAGCGCTGCATCACCCGTGCCTGCTCAGCCAGTATCCTCTGCTGAGTCTGCTCAAAGCTCTCAAACCTCTGATGGAAGGCCTGGAACTGAGTCTGGAGATCTGTCGGGATAGGTACAGGAGCAAGGATCTGCATCATGGCAGTAGTCGGCACATAGGGCTCCTCTCCCTGTGCAATGTCAGCGGACGGTGGGTCAGGATCAGCTGAGTGTGTAGCTCCCGTAGAGGGACCCGCTGCTGTGGAAGATGCAGTGGAAGACCGAGCAGCGGTACCTCTGACCCAAGTACCGTCATCTGAGCGCGTAAAGCCCCAGCTCCGCATAGTCAGCAGTGTGACTGGGCGCTTTCCTGAACGGAGCTCTAAAGCGTGCTTGACCTCTGCTGAGAGTGGGACGGAACCGATAAGGTGGAGCCCGATGAAGAAGGGAAAAATGAGAGTGATCTTCTTCTTCTTCGTCCTCAGGTAGGAGACCACCTTATGGAGCTGGCCGAACATGATGTGGCTGAAGGAGATGCGCTGAGCGGGTGGAGATGGACCTAGGAAGTAGTCTAGTAGGGCACAATCCTCATCAGTAGCATCATGCGCCCCAGATGGGCGAAACTGATGACTGAGGATCTCCAGGAGAAGCCTCTGAGTCAGCGTGGGGAAGCTCGCGAAAGGGAGGACATCCTTCTCCTCCTCCCCTCTGTGTCGGATCCTCCGACCTACAACCTGAAGCCACCTAGACTTTGACCTCTGCAAGTACTCCTCTGTGAATCCTCGGATATCGTCAGGACCATCCGGGATATGTAGGAGAGAAGTGAATGTCGAGGGTGTGATCTCCACGGGGTGATGGCGTACATAAGAGGTGATGCTCAGATTGCCCGCCCGGGCATTAGCATAAAACTCTCTAACCATCTCCGGACAAAAGACTCCCTGCCCTAACTTTAGGACCAACGAAAGTCCTAGTCTGACAAACAGAGTATCCACCCCTGCAGCCTCTAGCACCGCCGGCTCAAATTTCCTCTCCATAATAAAATCCTTGCCTAGATCGAACCAGGCACGAGCCTCTGCTGAGATAAAGCCGTCGTCCCGAAGACAAGGTGCAGAAGAAGAAGCACCGGGACAGTTGCCACCACGAATACGAGGCATACTAATATATTTTTAAAATTAAAAGCAAACAAACATTAACAGCATCAATAAAATATTAAATATTTGAACAGAGTAAGAATAACATGAAAATTAATGAACACAAAAACAACATAAAAATTAAATAACGACAGAACATTAATATAAAATCAGCAAATAATAACAACAAAAACATTAATAAACAACATAAAAATTAATATCAAACAGAGTATTAATATAAACAACTTGCAAATTAACAAAAATAGAAAACAAGTAGAACAAATAATATGAAATATAAAAAGAATAATTATACAACATAAATTCTGTCGAAAATTCGACAGAACTTCCCCTAAAATTCTACGATTCTCCACAATTAATTCAGTCACACGCAAGGTATTTTAATACCGTTATCAGCATAAACCCACATAACATCCTATAATCATAATTATTCAGTTTAATAATAACAAGGTATCTCAGAATTCGAAAAAATGCATTTTTGAACAAGCAATTCTCGTATCTACATATACCTAAATTTGGAATTCACCCAAAACAACAAATTTAAGTATAATCAGTGTAGATTAAACCTTGTGCATGTATAATAATTATAGAAGACAAATTCGAGGCAAAATTAGCAAATTAAGTTCGAAATTTTTGAATTTGTGAAACTAGGGATTTGAAACTTCAGCTCCCAATTTCTCCTAATGTAGTTCATCATTTACAGATTTGAAGCTATAGAAACGTAGAGAATTGAAAAACGAAGATTTCGGTACTAACCTTGCGTGATTTGGTGGAGAATTGAGGAAGATTGAGCAAATTGAGGGGGAGGGCGATTCGCGCGAGCTCGTTCGTCTTCTCTGTCGTTGGGTCGAGTTTGGAGTTCAGAAAAATTGGGGAAGAAACGAGTGAGTGAAAACGCAGCGCTTCAGCTCGTTTTTTTTTTAATGTCGAGACTCGTCCGCCCGTTTTTAGGCGGTAAGGAGGGAGTGGCGTCCGCCCGTTTTGAGGCGATAACGAGGTGGAGCGGCTGTGTGTGGTCCGCTTGTAAAGTGGCGGACAAGAGGCGGTAGGCCTCTGCTTCTCTTTTTTTTTTGATTTTCATTAAGCTGTACCAAACATCAACAAAATAAAAACATGAAGAATTTATAAGTTAGTAGAAAAATGTTAGTAGTTAATTTACAGAAAATTTAATGTTAGGGACAATGGAAATTTAATGTTAGGGACGATGAAAATTAAAATGTTAGAGACAATGGAAATTAAATGTTAAGGACAATGGAAATTAAATGACAATAATATAAGAGTTAGTAATTAGATGTCAGAAGTTAGATGTCCGAAGTTAGATGACCAAAGTCAGGTGTCCAATGTCAGATGTCCAATTAATATTAACAGATTATTAGATATATATATTAACAAAATATAGTAGATAATTAATATTAACAATGAACAAAAATAATATAGAAAAATATTAACAGAATAAGAGAACAAAATATTTATAATTAACAGGTGAATAATCCGGGGCTTAGGAACTAGAATAAATCTAGTCCCCGGCAACGGCGCCATTTTGCAGACGTTATAAAGTGAGTGGTTAAACTGGTGTAAAATTAAAAGAAAAGAAATTAAAACTCAAAATAAACGTCGGGCTGCAAACAAATCCCGGTCGTAGTAGTATAGTGAAAATGTAAGCGACCGGATGTCGAACCGTGGGACTAATATACATATAATAGTACCTAAGCGTGTCATAGGAGGGGGAAGGATTAATTGACTTGTTTTTAAAAATAAAAGGGAAAGGTAAAATTAACTAAATTAACAGATAAACTAAACGGGACTCTGGTTCACATTGATATAATATCTGCTCTTTCATGCTAGGTCTACTGGTTTAATTATAACTGTTTGGCAAGATTCCTGTTATTTTCTTAAGGTCCGATGAAAACTCATAAGAACTCGTTCACCTGTAATGCAAGGTCCGATGAAAACTCAAGCAAAAGCCTGCGAACAACAGAGGAGTGTTGAGGGATTACATTTGCAACTGAGTACTAACTTAAACGATGAAAATAAGTTTCCCCCAGTTTTACGGCTTAATCAACCCATCTGTTTCCAACCGATGAAATCAAAAACAGACTTAGTAAAGCATTTTAATAAATTCATGAGGTTTATTAAAAAGATGCGAGAAAACCTTTAAACGTAACAAACTTCATTAAAACTAAACCAGTAAAACATATTGCATAATTAATACAGATACATAATAATTATTCCCAGAGCATACGTAAACTAATGAAATGAAAAGAAAACAAATGGAGAAGCGGGAGATTAGAAATGGAATGAATGAGTGAGTGAAGGTGAAGTGGTACGAAGATGGAATGAAGGTGTGAATTGGAACTCCGGAAGGAACCACGGAAGGAGCCTCCGGAAGGACACTGGAGAAGGTGTTTTGAGCGTTGTATTTATAGAGGAAGAAGAAGCAAGCAGCAGCTCATTGATTGAGCTCGTTGATTGCAGCTCCCCGTTGATTGCAGCTCATTGATTGCGCAGGGGACAGGAACAACGCGTGAGTGATTTGGTAGGCGCCGACTGCTTAAACGATAAGGCGCAGTCAAGTTGCAGAGCGAGTCGGCGAAGAAGATAACCCGTTAATTTCCTGGACACTTACACGTGTCCGCTAGATAAGAGGCGGTCTCATCTCCTCTCTTGTCCGCCACATAAGAGGCGGTCTCATCTCCTCTCTGTTGTCTCTTGTCCGCCACATAAGAGGCGGTTACCCTACATTTAGAGTTGTCCGCCCATTATTGGGCGGTTCTCTCTCTTCCTCTCACGTCCTCGCAATATGAGGCGGTTGCCTCTATTCAAAGTGGTCCGCCCCTAATGAGGCGGTTGCATGCAAATCATGCATGCATATCCCTCCTCCACGTGACCTTCTTTAATCCCTTATAAACATATGTATGTTTTAGGTGTTTTTCCTACAATTTAACACATAAAATACATCAGTTAATATAACAACATAATTATAGGAAAAACCCTAGATAAGTGAGAAACATTACTAAAAATGCTACAATTAATAAGGTGATTAAACCCTAAAAAGTCTATATGTTTTGCACTTATCACATGCATATATCAAACTTACGGGGCTGTGATGCGCAAGCTGCTCTGGAGGCCATCTTCTTCATCCCTGCACTTCTCTCCACTTTGTTGAAGTTGCTGACAATGTGGCGAACACAATACCTCCAGTGCACACTAGGCGGTTTCCACACCCCGTTTGATCGCTCTACAGCTGCAAGTATACCAGCGTGACGATCGGAAATCAAGCACATCGGAGAACTATCCTCGCGGGCCGATATAACATGGACCCTGAGACAAGAGAGAAACCATGACCACGATGCGTATGACTCCTCATCAACAAGCGCAAATGCAAGTGGCACTATGTGTTTGTCCGCGTCACTTGCACATGCAATCAGAAGTTTATGCTTGTACTTTCCGTACAAGAAAGTACCATCAATACATATCACGGGTCTGCAATGTCTGAATGCATCAATGCATGGCCCGAACGCCCAGAAAACCCTCTTGAATATACCGTACCCGGGATCAGTGTCGTGCCAATCAATTTCAACCTTCGTGCCATGGTTTGTATGCTGAATTGCCCGTAACAAGTGTGGTAACGTGCTGTAAGAATCATCCCAATCACCATACACCATCTCAATAGCTCTCACCTTTGCCGCCCAACATTCTTCCTCTTGACAGAATGCTGGAACTGATCAGCTATCACTGTCTGAAGGTCACCAACTCTGATGTAAGGATTCTCTTTGACATACTTGGTGAATATGCATGCCATGAATCTTAGGTCAAGATGTGGATGCTCTTGACTCAAGATCGAGTTTAGACAGGTGTGCGGGCCTTTAGCAATGGTGATCATAAAGAAACTAGGGTGCTTCTTCGTTACCATACCACACAATCTCCATCCACACTCGTTTTCGGATGAGCAGTAGATGTCCCACAACTTTGTGGTTGACTGGTTCACCACAAACGACCGATGATGAATAATGTGGTGCCTCTTCACAGCAGTATCAGCGCCTCTTTGCTCCGGAACAGCATACCCTTCTTGAACTCATCGCTGTAGCTCCAATCTCCCAGTTCCAGTTCTTGTTCCTCTTCCCACCTCATAATACCACTACCACCACCGGCGTTGTAGAATGGGTATGGATGGACTAGAGAAGCATCGCCCTCCCCGGTGGTGGTAGTGACCAAAGCAGCAGCCACATTAGTCGGTGTGGAATCATCGGCACCATCATTGTCATCACCATCATCATCATCATCATCATCATCAAAGTGTCCAAACCCTTCCATCTCGTCCTCCTCGAAGTCTTCCCGCAAGTCGCCGTCATCATCAAAGTGTCCAAGTTCATCACCACCATCATGTTCGAGATCTACAACGGGTGTTGGGTATGATGAATGTTCTTGTGTATGTAAGTAGGTTTCATCTTGAGGAGCATTAAGTATAAGAGAAGTGTTTGTGATGTTTTGTGTTTGATGTATGGGATATGAAGAGGCAAAGGGATTAGGTTTTCAGGTGGTGTGAAGCTTGGAGGAGCTTGGTGTTGATAAGATGAGGAAATGAGAAGTGTTTGTGGTTGTCGTTTTTCATGTACTTCAACGTACAATTCATAGAATATCTTGTGCCCCATCATGTTGACAATAGAACATGGCACTTTTCAGATCCCCATCATCATCGATGGGTATCATTGTCCACTTTGTGGTTCCGTCATTCTTTGTCTTACCCATCCTTTGTGACACCGTCACTTCATGGGTGCACAAGTCGATACCGAAACGACTACCAATCTCAGCAATAAGCTGCTCATAATTGGTGTCGCCACTAATCGTGAGGAGCTTCTTCTTCCCACCCTCGTAATCAGCTCCGTTTGGCCCATAAACAATTTTGCCACTAATACGACATAAGAACTGGATAACGTCGGACATATCCACCTAATTGCATACACCATTCGTAATTCACAAATTTAGTCAACCGTTCCACCATTTGGCTGATTGGAAACAAACAAAGCCGAAAAAAATAAACAAAAACTATAATGTTGTTTAAACACTTCAAACAATATAAATTTCATATAATTATTTAAACACTTCAACACTACCATTCACCAACATTCACAATTTCACATAATTCCACAAACATCCACGATTTCCCAACATTCAATAATTTCACAAAATTGTAAAATTTCCAAATTTCAAAAACAATCCATAATCACCAAAATGTCACAAATCAAAAATCAATTATCACTAGAATTTCATCAATAATCAATAACCACTACAATTTAACACATAACAACATATAATAAGTTACTAATTTAACACTTATTTAAGAATTCCTAATTTTCTAAGAATCCCTAATTTCTAGGGTTAGAAATTAACTCACAACTTGATATAACTGTTGAACTAACAAGTGGTGTTGCAGGGTGGTGGCGCCGGAGCTTGGCGGCGTGGGAGACGGAATCCGGCGACCAGGGACGGAGGTGGGCGGCAATGGGGCGGCACTTCTCGCAGGGGTGAGCTTCTGTTCTCGGGAGCCAACTTCAACAGAGAGGGAAATGGAATGAGGAAGGGGAGGGGAAAATCGGGTAAGTATTGAGTAACCCGTGAAATCGTCTTTACAAAAGACGATTTCTTCTTTAATAGAGAAATCGTCTTTGCAAACGACGATTTCATTAGTGAAATTTGTAACTCTCGCGTTTTGCCGCGGCGTATATTACAAAGGGTGAAATCGTCTCTTAAACAGACGATTTGGTGAAATCGTTTCCTAAACAGACGATTTCGCTCTCTTCCGATTCCATGCCAAATCAGCGCCAACGTGGCGCGGGGAAATGTAGAAATCGTCTCTTGAAGAGACGATTTCTTCTTTGATAATTAATGAAATCGTCTCTTGAAGACGATTTCACCCGGGAATGTTATTTCAGGAATTAGTTTGGGACAGACGCTAATACGGGTATATTTTTTGCCCAACAGTGTTATTTCAGAATTTTTTTCATGTTTACCTTTACTTTGTTACGGAGAATAGAAGTTGTGAGTGTGGGAAAGAAAATTGAATGATAAATATAGAAAATAAGTGGTTGAAATGACCAAAATCTTATATTTTTAAAAAGTTAATAGTACCTAAAAAATCATCTATTAAAAACGGGAAGGAGTAGTAACTCTTGGTGTGTGGTGTGAACCTTTCAAACTCAATAATGTATATGACGAATTAAGTCAAACCGCAATGTTACTGTGTTTTTTTGTAAACTTTATAAAAAACGAGGTACAACTTAAGACTATGTGGCACATCTGTCCATCTATTACCAATCTTTTAGTCTTCCCATGATATGAAACTATAGCAAATATCTTTATAGTCAAACTTATCTTATACAAACTATAGCACATTAAAGATTCGAATATATAACATAAATATATATAAATAACATTTCTATTGGAACTTTTTTTTTAAGTCCATAAGATTGTGGGTTGCAACACAAGGACTTCCTCAAAGATCACCCATCCTAAATTTATTCTCGCCTAAGCCGGTGTAACTCCAGAGCTCTAATGGGATCCGATGCATTAGTGTTGGTATGATCACACTCATTTCTATTTAAAATTGTTATACAATAGGGTATAATATGGTCTTACATGTGTCAAAAATCTATTGAAGAATAAAAGAAGAAAAAAAAAAGGAACGCACGTGGAAATGGGAGAAGGAAAAAAAAAAGAACGCGCGTGGAAACTGGAGAAGTCACGGGGCTCAATGTGGTAGGAGAAAGAAGTATATTTTTTTTCAAAATGTTATAACTTACAAAATAAAAGTGCAAAAATAAAAATATATATATACCATTGTTCATCATTTTTGGTGCTCTTCAAAACAAGATGCATCATGGATATGTTTTGGTAAACTTAAAATTTTATATTTTTAGAATGAGTATATATTAGGTATTTTAAAAGTGAATGTTATTCAATAGCAAAATTAATCTTCTTTAATAATAAAATGAACCTTATTCATTAACAAAATGAATCTTACCCCAAACACTCTAAAAGCCACCCTAGGAAAGTTAAAAACGTCGAAGGCATTTTTAGGTTTGTAGTGCAGGGTTTATGGTCTAACGAACTTAAACCCTAAACCGCAAACCCTAAAAACTTGTTGAGTCAGTAACGACAATATAAAGTGTAGAACTAATACCAATTCGAAGATGCAGCACGTCCGTATCCACCACTGTGCAGTCTAGTGATTTGGTAGCCCTAGTCAGCTGCTGACTGGACTGTTTTTTTGCTGTCTGGGTGTCTTTTTATTATATTAACTTTAAATGATTGTAACTTTTAATATATACGTCCAAAATGAAAAAAAGTTATATCATTGTTCACCTAAATTCAAGCTTTTCAAACCAAGACCAGTCATAGATAAATTTTAACAATTTTGAACAAATTTATTTTTACATATATACGATGAAGCACTAAAATCATAATATGATTCATTAGTTCTGATATTATGATTCATTAACTAATAAATGGGGAATTAGATAACAAGCTTCATAACCGGTAAAATATTATTGTTTTGTAGTGTATTATTATTGTTGTATGGTGTATTTTAAACCTTATATGGTGAATCATGTATTTTTTTCTACGTACCAAATATTATATTGTGTTGTATTATTGTTTAAAATTTTTATTTTTGAATGTATACGATGATACACTAAATTGGTGTTTTGATTCATTTAATGTGATATTATGATTCATTAAAATTGATAATATGATTCATTAATTAATAAGTGGTGAAATAGATAACAAACTTTGGAACTAATAAAAATCATTATTTTTTTGTAGTGTATTATGATTGTTGTATGGTGTATTTTAAACCTTATATAGTGAATCGTGTATTTTTCACACATACCAAATGCATTAAAAAAATTATTTTGTATATTTGCGATGATACACTAAAATAAAGATATGATTCATTAATTTTGATATTATGATTCATTAAAATTGATATTATGATTTATTAACTAATAAATGGTGAATTAGATAATAAACTTTGAAACCGATAAAATCATTATTGTTTTGTGGTGTATTATTATTATTATTATTATTATTATTATTATTATTATTATTATTTATATGATGTATTTTAACCCATGTGGTTCATCATATATTCTTGACATACCAATTTTAAAACAAAGAATCATTATTGTTTTGTAGTGTATTATTATTGGTGTCTCGTGTATTTTAAATTGTATATGGTGAATCAAGTATGGTTGATATCTACATATATACTTGTAAGTAATAGGAAATTTTAAAGTTGTCAAAACATATCAATGTTTGGTCTTGTTTTGAAGCGCTTGGATTTAGATGAACAATGGTATGGTTTTTTTCATTTTGGACTTATATTTTAAAAGTTACAACTAATTGAAGTTAATATAATAAAAAGACAGTTCATTCAGCACTGCCATATGGACAGGACTGCACCAAGTAGCATGCGGCTTGTCCGCACAATTGATGTGCTGCAAAAAAATTACCCTACCTCCCAAACACCCTAAATACCACCCTAGGAAAGCTAAAAACATCAAAGACATTTTTAGGGTTTGTAGTGCAGGGTTTAGAACCCGGCGAGTCTGTAACGACGATATAAAGTGTAGAACCAATACCAAAAAGATTACCCTACCCCCCAAACACCCTAAAAACGCCCTAGGAATGCTAAAAATGTCAAAGGCATTTTTATGGTTTGTAGTGCAGGGTTTAGGATCTAACGTTCTCTGATTCACTTTTTAACAACCTTTGGTTCACTTTTTAACAACTCTTGATTCATTTTTCTTAAACTTAAGATTCACAATGAATCTTAAAACATATGTACATACAAAAAATTTAAAAAATTAAATTTATCAAAACATATTCATGTTTGGTTTTATTTGGAAGAGCTCAAATTATGATGATCAATGGCATAATATTTATACTATTTGGACTTATATATAATAAGATACAATATTTTAAAGTTTTACAAAATGATAAAGTAGAAAATGACAAAATAGGTGCCACCTTGTAAGCTGGCACCACCTCCAGGTTCAAAATCGTCTAAAAAAATTACCCTACCAAAAAGTCATATAAAAATATTTCCACACACATACATTTTTCAAATATCTTTATATGAATAATGAAAATGTAGTATATTATTTTGTTACTTTCTATCAATTAATTATGCAAAATTAAAGAAACCAAACAATGAATTGGTGAAACAATTACAACAGAAAGTTAACATAAAAAAAAAGTAAAGCCCTTTTAGTCAGGTAATTAGTCAAAATGTAAATGAACTTTTTTAAACCTATCTTATATCTAGGCTTGAACTAGTACTAAATTGGTGGTAGCATTAACTATAACATAAACAAAATGTGTGGAGTGTGAGCACACTTGCACAAAGGGTAGGTCTATCCTTATGCGGGCTCACACTCCACACACAAAATCTATAAGGAGATGCATGATTTATGGTTATAAGCCTAACTAGATGAATATGAAAGAGTGATGGTGCTTATTTGACAATAATGTGCAGAACATTTGCATACACACAAGACTGTTGTTCTGGACTTAGAAGGGTGCATTGGTTAGTGGTAGTAGGGGAGTTGCGTAGCCTTGTATTATAGAGGCTAGAGCGCCTTCGGCTGAAATTGGTGCTTAACTAAAGGCTTCGATTCTCTGTAAAAATTTTGCTTTGGTGAAGCATTTAAGGGAGGGCTCGCACTAATTGCCCGAGGTGGATTGTTTTTTTTTTGTCAACCAGGAGTCAAACATCAAAGCTCAAATGTTAGTGAAAATATAAAGGAATATATTATGCAGACTAATGAGCAGTAAACCCAGTCAAAGTTGTACAATAAGTATCGTATCCTGAAATACCCCTAAATTTTAAAATACAATTATTTTCTAGTTTACGAGTATATTATATAGTTTGCGAGCATATTATACAGTATTTAATAAAGATAATGTGTTTAATAAAATAATCTACTTTAAAACTATGGTACTTATGATTTTTATCTTCATATTAATGATCCTTGTATTTCTCTAGCTAACTTGGTATATTTATTTATTAAAAATGGATCTATAATAATAATGATATGGTTCAAATAATACTGTTGATTCAAAATACATCTATTATATAGTTTAGTAGTATATTAGTTCGCAAATATAATAAGTAGTTTATGCGGATTATACTATAATTTATGAGCATGTTATATTAGGCGGATCGGGTTCGGATCGGGTGAAGCATCACCCGCATCCGTCACCCGGATATATCACCCATCATCCGTTCATCCGTCATTCGGTTATTTTCATCCGTCATCCATCCGTTCATCATCCGCGGGTGAACGGATGGATCGGGTGATAATCGGATGTAATTTCTAGATAAAATTTTCCAATATTTTTAGTAATTCTTTGAAACATAACATATATAAATAGTCCCCGTATAATAAAAGTTCCTTATATTTTTGGTAATTCTTTGGCGCATAATGTTAATAATAAGTTAATAACCTGCCAATACAACAAGAAAATAATGCACTGTCTTTGCTCAGCTAAAGCTAAATAAGATATCTACCCAAAGAAAATTACAGCAAAACCAAAAATGTTTCAGGACACAAACACACCAGATCGTGCGGTCAGCCGGTCACACTTGCAGACAGCCAGACACAAACCAATTAAGTGTTAACTAATGTGGTCACACTTGCAGACACAAACCAAAATTACATCCATTGTTAAGTGTTAACTAATGCGGGCACACTTGCACACAAACCAAAATTACATCCATTAAATGTTAACTAATGCGGTCACACACCAGGAAGCAGGAGGTCCAGGACTTGTCGTGCAAAACTACAACGTTCCAAACGTGAAGAGTAGAGTAGATAGATGCATTTTCAAGGTGAAGCATATAAAAGAAACTTACCGCAATCAGTCGAAACGTACAGGGATGGAGTCGAAAGATCGAGAACGTTGGTGTGGCGGAACAGCAGCAAGAGGTTGGGGCAAGAGAAATTCTAGGGTTGTAAGTTGGGTAATTTGGGTTTGTATGTGAAATTGTGAATGTGAGACAATTAGAAAATAATTTAGGGATGGGCCGGATGGCAAATGTTGCGCGTTTTGTTTTTTCTTATCTAATAGCATTTTCTTTAATTTACTAGGGCTCTGTTCGGTACCTTAATAGTTAGTAGGTAAACCTTTAAACGGATAATCGAATCGGGTGACAGATGAAATTTTTTCACCCGAATCCGACCCGGATCCGTCACCCGATTATCCGTCACCCGGTTATCATCCATTTACGTTCGGATTTTTATCCGTTTATTTAATCGGGTGGATCGGATTATCGGATATCCGTTTAAAATTGCCATCCCTATGTTATATAGTATCTAACAAAGATGATTCGTTTAATAAATAACCCGGCTTTTTTAAAAATAAAATAATAATTCAGTTATGATTCTTAATGTAGTTGTAACTATCATCATATTTATCTGGTTAGTTTGATATATTTACTTATTAAAGATTAAGTTATAATAATTATATTATGATTTAAATACTACTATGACTTTACTACATTAAGTAAATCATTTTTAAATTGATTTTACCTTTTGGTATTTCCTTGTTTCATTTAGTTAATAATTTATAACTTTTCACATTTCCAACTTTACTTAATAAGAATACTTTTAACCTTCCATATTTCCTAAACTTTGGTTTTTTGTAATTTATTTAACTAGTTTAATTTGAATTCATTAATTAATTTGATTGGTATTCCATCGCTCCGTTGGTTTTCCTATGGCTTCCTATAAATTGAAGTCACCAGTTCTTTTATCAGTGCACTACCACCCACACTTTGCTCTCTCTCCTGAATCTCTGTACAAAATTCAGCATCTCTCTCACTCTGCTCTCTCTCTCGGTACTCTATTCCTTCAACAGAAAAAAAAAACCCTTACTCCTGCTACCCTCTGTTGCGTCTTCTCTCAACCAGTAGAGTAAAGGTAAATTTTATTGTCTCTCTCGGTTTTCTCTCTCTCTATTTTCTGTTGTACCAAAAAAAACCTCACTCACGCAAACCCAAATGAAAAAAAAACCACGACTCACCTCACAAATTAAATTACAAAAAAAAATGGAAATTCTCCCTCTTTTGTCTACCTATCAAACCGATTTTTATGTTCAACTTTCCATTATTTGACATATTGTTAATTTTAATACTCATTTTAATTGTATTTAATTTACAATGACATTCCGTATATTATTTTATATTGTTTATATTTTAAGTAGTTATTATGAATAATTTATCTAAAATTGAATTTAGATTGTCCTGGTATTTGACAAATACCCGATATTTTATTTAGGCTCCGAAGTCCGAATTGGGAGCAAGGAACAGTAATTGAGGTTGTGTTTGGTTGTGCGGATCGTTTCTAGATTCCAGGTAAGCTACTGCGTTCACTATATTTCAATACCTTCGTAAAATTAACATTTTACAGTGGATGTGAAATTTGTGTATATGATTGTGGTTTGAGACCCAATGATTGTTGAACTCAAATATTGAGCATATGGTTGGATCGATGCTTATATGATTATTTGATTATAAAAGTGATTAATCCGAATTATTGTGGAAATTGTTGTAAGATATTATGTGAAAAATAAAAATATTTGATCACTATGATTTATGGTGCAATTTATTTGAGGTTGAAAATGGGGATTAAGATGAGATTAAGTGGTGAATAATCATATATGTCAAATAATTGAAAAAGGAGAAAGCCATGGTGTATGTGGGCCGTATTAGGACACATAAATGAGATGTTAAATGCGGGCCGCATTAGGACACATTACTATGAGATATTGTGGGCCGCAGTAGGACACAGTTAGCCCTATTTCTACTCCTTAGTCTTTTGTACTATTGGGGGTGTGCACACTTAAGGATTTAGTGGTGAGTTGGATTCCCGGCTACGTGTTGGGGTCCGGGTTACAGCTACGTGTTGTACCCAAAAGTGAGAAAGTTGGATTCCCAGCTGCGAGTTGGGGTCCGGGTTACAGCTGCATGTTGTACCCAAAGTTGAGAAAGGTTGTTTTGTCCTAGCTGCGTGTTGGGACAAGGAAGATAATTAAAATAATCTGACTAATATATATTTTTTGGATTATTAAGAACCAAACATGAAGTATTATGCAATGATTGCTTTAATGTTGTGTGATAATATTATGAAATGATTTGTATGTTGTGTGAATATATTGTAAAAAAAAAAGATTTCTAAAGAGAAGATGTTTTTATAAAGTGTAGTGGTAGCTTACTCAGTTTCTCTGACTTTATCGTGGCTCTTTCTGTGTTTGTTTGGATTTCTGCCACATGTGTTGTTGATGTGCTTAGGGTTCGGGAAGACGACTCCACATAGACTGGTTATTTGTAATTGAATTTATTTTAGGCTTTGAGACTTCAACAATTTTGTAGAATTATTATTACAGACGTTGGATTTTCTTACTAAAAATAATGATTTGGTTATTTAGTTAAATATTTAGGCCTTAGCACTTGTTCATTCGTGAGTGTGGCAGTAATACTCCGGATTAGGTTTTAATTCCACTGCTTATTAATATTAAACTTTAACTGGAAAAAAATCACCAAATAAAAGGTTAGAAAATCCGGGGTGTTACATATCCACATAGACTTCTCAACTATCTAGCTTCTTAATAGTTCAATAATGTACAAAGAAAACTATACATAAAGGATAAAGTGTAGTAAATGTTTTGGGGGTTTTGTTGGTTTTGGTTGAAAGGCGAAATTAAAGTAAACAACAACTAAACTAACTAATCTAAGATAGATGTACCTGGGGATCGATATTTGTCCCCTTGACCCTTTACTGTCAATTGTCAATTCATGAACTCATAGCTAACAACGAGAACACTTAAATAATTAATAACCAAACCTTGGTGTACTAATCATAACCAATTGAGCCGGAATCTACGGGTCATTCGATTACCTATTCAATTGATGAGTGTACAAATGAGCACGCTTTAGGGGTATATTTCGTATGTTTTATCAACACTTTTTATGCTCATTTCTTCATTATAACTAGTTTTTCTCTAGTTGTGTTTTAGTGATATTATTACACATTTACTACTTAAAATAGAGGAATAACATAGCTAAGAGCAAAGTAGACGAATAGAGGAATGTGTGAGAGCAAATGGATCTCAAATCAAAGTTAAAACAAAGAAGTTATACTATATTGTATAAGTGTCCAGACCTCTGTCCGGGTCTACAAGTCCAGACAGCTCTATCGGACAAGCTTCTAGACATCTTTGTGACAGGTTTAGGCTTATGTCCGGGTAAACATACCTGAACCAAAGAAGCGAGGAACTTTTTGCTTATTTTTTACCTCGGTCCGGGTATATGCATGGGTATTAAACCCGGACCAACATTTGTAAGACGTCCAGACATACAAGTCTGAACATAATCAACTCAACGTAGCCCATATTGCGCCAGGACAATGTGGTCCGGGTGTACACACCCGGACCACCCCAAACGCATAGCAAAATTACATGATTTAAACAGAAAGAATAGAAGAGAGAGGGAGAGAGAGTATTCGAGTTGGGTGACGAATGAAGACAAAGAGAAGGAAAAGAAGAATTAAGAAAAGAAAATGAAGAAGAATAAGAAGAAGATGAGGAAGAACTCACCTTCTTGGAAGCTCCCCTTCAGCCTCCAATGGCTAATTCTTCTCTTTCTTCTCTTATTTATGCTCAAATAGAGGCTTAACCTCCTCTGTACCTTGGGATGATGATTTAACTTGAACTTGTTTAATGCTTTATTTTACTCCTTATGCTTAATGAAAGATGTTATTGAGTGATTATGGCTCTTGAGCGTGTCTACATTTGATTTGTGATGTGCTTAGGGTTTTGCTTAATTATCATCTATATGTTAGATTGGTTGGTTTAATGTTACCGATTAGTTTAACATTAGAGTGGGTTTCTATGAACGGGTTTTCGATAGTAGAGATTTATACATTGGAGACTAAATCAATGTTATTTATCAATGGTCACTGAGATAGATTGCAT
The DNA here is from genome assembly GCA_023374045.1 of Limonium bicolor. NCBI lineage: Eukaryota > Viridiplantae > Streptophyta > Magnoliopsida > Caryophyllales > Plumbaginaceae > Limonium > Limonium bicolor. The sequence continues at coordinate 144,061,675 of CM041779.1, read as the reverse complement.
TGCAACTTAGGGGAACTTGAGCTTAGTGCTCCCAATGAATCGGGTACTCAAACTTTAGTCGGTTCTCGTCAAATTTAGTTAGGATTAGTAGACCAGGGTTTGGTTGCTAGTTAATTAAGTGTTTTCATTATTTAGCTGTAAGTTCAAGAATTGAAAATCGATAGTAAAGAGGTGATGAGTGCAAAGATCCATCCCGGGGTACATCTATCCTAGATCAGTCCCGTTTGTCAAACCAAAACCCCAAAAATCCAAACAATTTACGTTTATGCACTTTTGTATATATTTATGGACATCTAATAACTTGTAATTAGCTAGAGAGTTGTGAAGTCCTTGTGGATACGACACTTGTTGCACTACTATGACAAGGTTCACTGCCCATTAGTTAGCAGGATATATTCATTTATATTTTACAAAAAATTAATTGATAGCATTAAGCACAAGCTCCCCTAATTTGCAATGTAGTCTCATCTCAAAACCCTTAAGAAGCAAGTACTTTGAATTAGCCCTCACAGGTTAGAGTTCTACTTCCACAAACCCATCCATAGAATCCAAATCACAAGAGCTTAAGAGCATAAATACTCATTATTTATCCTTCATTAAGCACAAAAACTAACATTAAGCATTAAAAGAGTTCAAGATTCAACAATGGAGTTTTAGGGAATTTAAGGTAAAATAATCATCCCTAGGTACAGGGAGGTCATTCCTCCATGAGAGGCTGACGTAGAGCTTCCAAGGAGGTGAGATTTCTTCTTCTTCTCTTTGCCGTTCTAACAAGTGGGGCTCGAATCCCCTTTACCCCTCTTCTTTATTTGCTTTTAGCGTGAGAATATGCTGCAATTTAAGTGGTGTCTAGACATTGTATTGAAGCTCGTAAGCATGTGTCCAGATATGCAGATTTGGACGAATGTCCGGACATAACTTGTACAGGGCTTAGATTCTTCGTTATAGCTCCGATTTGAGATGAATTTGCGCCCACGTTTCTTTCTTTGTTTACTTTTCTCCTAGATAGATGCTCCTCAATTAATCAATAAATGTATAGGATCACCAATAAAACACAAAACTAGAGGATAGCTAGGTGAAGTGGAGAAATTAGCATGATAAGTATTGATAAAGCATCAACAAAACACATGAATACACCCTTAAAAATTCTCATTTGTCCACTCATCAGTTGGTGGAAGAAGAGAGAAAGCTAGGAAATGATTTTTTTTGGATTGGGAATATTTTGAAAGATGTAACGTACTTGTTGACTTAATGTACTTGTTGACTTAATGTGAAATGGATTGGGTGTATTCATGTGAGGATGTGATACCTCCATCCCTCATCGACGAGGGATGGAGGTTTTGTTGTTGTCATCAACCCATTCCACTGTGTTTTTAAAATTATACATGATAACTTGAGTTTTAAGTAATTTTATTAGTCAACACTTTGTCTCATATGGGTTGACGACAACAACAAAACCTTCCACTTTTGGGCTCACATGAGGACAAAGGGTTTAAGTAGGCTAGTTTTAAATCCCGAATGACTTGAGAGTTAGGTTGTTGGGTAGTTTCCGTAATGGGGTGTTATATGGTATCAGATCCGACTTAGAATCATGTCGGGATAAATTACCTGACATGTTAGACTTGCGTCAAGAACGTCGTGTTCTTTGAGTGCGGGAGTATGTGATACCTCCATCCCTCGTCAAGATATGAATAGTAATGTGAGTGATTTATAATGATACATATGTGTTGACTACAACTACAAGGTCTTCCACTTTTACCTCCAACATGAACTAATTTTCAAACCTGAATGACTTGGAAGCTAGCTTGTTGGATAGTAGTCCATGTAACGTGTTACATTCATGAGCCTATCAAGTAATTTTTCTTTGTATTGTTCAATCATTCCCTTATTACAACACCTGAACTTCTTACTAATGTAACTGAGTTGATACCATGATAATTTGACATCTTAGAAATAAGAAAAATTGAATCACTCCTTTGTTCGAGTTATACTATTTCCTTATGAAGATTTCTTTAAAGTTTAAAAGCAAACTCCCAAAGATGTTTTTGTGTAGTGAATTAAAGATTCTAAATACCTCAATTACGTTACATTTATCCCGGTGCATATTACAATCAGAGTTATTGTTAGGATATAGCGCGAAAACAAGTTGGTAGATATAAGCGTTGATAATGAAATAAAAGTAAAGCGAGAAGCGGGACACAAAATTTTTACGTGGTTCGGCTATGCCTACTCCACGGGCGGTGAGGAGAATATTCACTATATGTGTAGAGAGTACAAATTACAAAGGAGAGAATGAGGCACTCAAAATCTCACAAATGAGATAGCTCTCTTAAACCTCACAAATCACTTAGAAAAGTGATATACAAACTCTCTATATTTTTCTCTCAAAAGGAAACTTTCTGACTCTTAGAAAAGGAGAATATTGCTTGATGCTTGGATGAATGAAAATGCCAACACAAAGACCCCTATATATAGGTCTGGTCATGACTGATCACTAATCTCTGGAGTCTTCAAACGGTCATGAGTTACAATAATAAACCGAATAAAACTTCCCATTAAATACACACTTAAAGCATGATACTTAGTGCTAGTAAATGGAATAACTTAACTCCCATATGTTGAAGCAAAACTCCATCTCTTAAACTCTTCACCATAATTAATAAAGAATTCAAGGCAACTTTTAACAAATCTCCACCTTGACTTGAATTCCTTCTCCAAAGTGAATAATTCAAGCTTGTTCCTCACCGCCATAAAGCCCCTTGGGCTAATCAACAAGAAGATGGAAGTCCCACTAAGTTCACACACAAGGTGAACTTTGGAGTCGGAAGGGACTTAGTAAACATATCTGCAGGATTTTCTGAAGTGTGAATCTTCTGAACCAAGATATCACTTTCATCCTCAATGTCACGAACAAAATGATATCGAACATCGATGTGCTTTGTCCTGTCATGAAACATCTGATCCTTAGTTAAGAAAATAGCACTCTGATTATCACAATGAACATAAGTTGCACCATTAATCGATGTGAGTTCATCAATTAAATTTCTAGCCCAAATTGCCTCTTTGACAGCTTCGCACAAGGCCATATATTATGCTTCTGTAGTAGAAAGAGCAACAGTGGGCTGTAATGAAGCCTTCCAAGAAATAGCTGTTCCACCCAGAGTAAAGACATACCCTGTAAAAGATCTTCTACGGTCAAGGTCACCAGCAAAATTTGAATCACAAAAACCTGCAAGGCTATCAGATGATCTCCCAAATATGAGACTCATAGTAGAAGTCCCTTTGAGATACCGAAGAATCCACTTAACAGCTTCCCAGTGTCCCTTTCCTGGACACGACATATAACGGCTTACAACACTCACAACATGAGCAATATCAGGATGGGAACATACCATAGCATACATAAGGCTCCCAACTGCGCTAGAGTAAGGAACTTGAGACATATAGTGTTCCTCCTTGTCCGACTGCGGTGACAAAGCAGTTGAAAGCCTGAAATGAGCTGCGAGTGGCGTAGAAACAGGTTTGGCATTCTTCATGCCAAAACGACTTAGAACTTTTTCAATATAGTTGCTTTGGCTAAGATAAAGTTTTCCAGCAACTCGTTCACGAGATATCTCTATACCTAGGATCTTCTTTGCTGCACCCAGGTCCTTCATCTCAAATTCACTATGCAATAAATTCTTGAGCCTATCAACTTCAGATCTATCTTTGCAGGCAATTAGCATATCATCAACATATAGAAGGAGATAAATGAAGCTGCCACTGTCAACCTCACGAAGATAGACACAACTATCATATTTACTTCGAGAAAAAACATGAGAAGTCATGAAAGAGTCAAACCTCTTATACCAACGCCTTGGAGACTGCTTTAGGCCATACAAAGACTTCTTTAGTAGGCAAACATGGTCCTTCTTACCTTCAACTTCAAATCCGGGTGGTTGTCGAATATATATCTCTTCTTCCAACTCACCATACAAAAATGCAGTCTTCACATCGAGTTGGTCTAGCTCCATATCTTCTTGAGCAACTAGAGCTAGTAGAATGCGGATAGTGGAGTGCTTCACGACAGGAGAAAAGACATCTTGGTAATCAATACCAGCAACCTGTTTGAATCCTTGAGCAACCAATGTCGCCTTATAGCGAGCATCCTCAACACCTGGAATGCCTTCTTTCCTCTTGAACACCCACTTGCAACCAATGATCTTCTTATTTTTGGATGGCTTTACAAGGCTCCAAGTCTGATTTCGATGCAAGGACTCTAACTCCTCTTGCATAGCCACCATCCATTTCTCAGCATCATTCCAACTAACTGCTTCGTAGTAGGAGCTTGGTTCATTTGATGAATCCACCTCGCTAGCAATAGATAATGCATAAGACACTGAGTCTGCATATCTTGCGGGTGGTCTAGACTGCCTCCTTTCTCTTCGAACTGCAATAGGAGGTGTCTGCTCTTGTTCGGGTTGAGTCTCTTCAACGGGTGGCAAGGAAGAACTTGGGGAAGATGACTTTGGAATCTCAACCTCCACCTCCACCTTATCAGGTGATTTTTCTTGAGTACCTGTATCATTACAAGAATCCTCCTTCCTCGAATTAAGCATGGAAGATTCATCAAAAGTAACATCACGACTTAGAAAGGATTTCTTAGTAGCAGTATTCCACACCTTGTAACCCTTAACTCCAGAGCCATATCCAATAAACAAACATTTCACAGCTCTAGGTTCTAATTTTCATCATTTACATAAGCATAACATGGGGAACCAAAAACTCTTAGAGAAGAGTAATCATAAGAGTTACCAGACCACATCTCTTCCGGTGTCTTCAACTTCAAAGATGAATGAGGAGAACGGTTTACCAAATAGCTGGCAGTGGAAGTAGCTTCTACCCAAAACTCCTTTCCTAAACTAGCATTTGAGAGCATGCAACGAGCTCTCTCAAGCAAAGTCCGATTTAAGCGTTCAGCAACGCCATTTTGTTGAGGACGACTAACACAAGTACGATGTCGTATAATTCCTCCTTTCTTACAAAAGTTGTTGAACTCACTTCCCACAAATTCAAGTCCATTGTCGGTCCTCAAATACTTTATGTGCTTTTCTGTCTGCTTCTCGATCATGGTCTTCCAATCTTTGAAAGTCTCAAAGACTTGATCTTTGGTCTTTAGGAAGAAGACCCAATTCTTCCTTGAATAATCATCAATGATAGTTAACATGTACCGAGCACCACAGAGGGATGGAACCTACGAAGGACCCCACAAGTCAGAGTGAATGTAATCCAGGATACCTTTGGTAGAATGGGTCCCCGAGCCAAAGCTAACACGTTTGTGTTTTCCAAAGACACAATGCTCGCAAAACTCCAGGTCAACCATCTTCCGAGTTCCAAGAAGACCTCTTTTACTCAACTATGTCATGCCCTTCTCACTCATATGGCCCAACCTCATATGCCATAACTTGGTAGAATCAGGATCTGACAAGCTGGACGAAACAGAAACTGATCCAAGAATAGTACAACCATGCAAAAGATATAAAGTATTATTTAACTCTGCTTTCATCATTACAAAACCACCACGAGAAACCTTAATAACTCCACCTTCACCGGTGTACTTGCACCCAATTTTATCAAGGGCACTCAGCGAAATAAGATTCTTCTTTAATTCTGGAACATAACGGACATTGGATAGAGTTCTTACCATACCGTCAAACATCTTAATCCTCACACTGTCAATACCTCGAACTTTGCATGGAGCATTGTTTCCCATCAGCACAACTCCACCTTCAAAAGCATCCAAGGTATAAAAGAAATCTTTGTGAGGCGTCATGTGGTAAGAACAAGTAGAGTCCATGATCCAACGTGATGAATCTCTATCACCATCATGACTCGCGGTGAGCACATCTCCTCCATCGTTGGCAACGCTAGCTTGATTATTAGTTTGATCGGAGGTGCTAGCATTATTGCTCGGCTCTTGCTTTTTCATCTGGTTTTTTAACTTCTAGCAATCCGCTTTGATGTGACCCTTCTTTTTACAATAATTGCACCTCATATTTTTGTGGGGCCTAGACTTTGATCAGGACTTGTCTCGATTTCCTTTGAAGCCCTTCTCATGGGTCCTTCCTCGAGCAACCAAGCCTTCACTAGGAGATTCTTCAGTCTTGGTTAGTTGGTTATCAATGAGCTCTCATTGAAGAAGAGCTTGTTTAACCTCGTCCGCCGTTATTTCATCACGCCCATACAACAAAGTTTCAGTAAAACTCTTGTAAGATTTGGGCAAAGAACAAATTAAGGTAATGGCTAAATCCTCATCATTAATCTTCACATCGATATTTTCAAGATCCATAACGATAGAGAAGAATTCATCGAGATGAGATTTAATGGATTTACCTTCTGCAAGACGGAGGTCTTGAAGTCTCCTCTTTAGGTAGAGACAATTTGTAACGCTCTTCGTCATATAAAGTGACTCCAATTTTAACCACAAAGCTGCAGTAGTTCTCTCCTGAGCAACCTCTCTTAAGACTTCATTTGAAAGGCAAAGTTGTATAGCAGTTAACGCCTTCTAGTCGATTGTCTCCCAATCCTCATCCGCCATGCCTGCTGGCCTTTGGCCCAAAGCTTGATGCCAATCATGCTGGCGTAGAATGGCTTGCATCTTGATCTTCCATAAACCAAAATTCACATTCCGGTCAAACTTCTCAATATCAAATTTTGTAACCATCTTGACACAACTACCAACGGACAAAAGCTCTGGTACCACTTGTTAGGATATAGCGCAAAAACAAGTTGGTAGATATAAGTGTTGATAATGAAATAAAAGTAAAGCGAGAAGCGGGACACAAAATTTTTACGTGGTTCGGCTATGCCTACTCCACGGGCGGTGAGAAGAAATTCACTATAATGTTGTAGAGAGTAACAAATTACAAAAAGGAGAGAATGAGACACTCAAAATCTCACAATGAGATAAGCTCTGTTAAACCTCACAAATCACTTAGAAGGAAAAGTGATATACAAACTCTCTATATTTTTCTCTCAAAAGGAAACTTGCCGACTCTTAGAGGGAGAATATTGCTTGATGCTTGATGAATGAAAATGCCAACACAAAGACCCCTATATATAGGTCTGGTCGTGACTGATCACTAATCTCTGGAGTCTTCAAACGGTCATGAGTTACAATAATAAACCGCATAAAACTTCCATTAAATACGCACTTAAAGCATGATACTTAGTGCTAGTAAATGGAATAACTAACTCCATATGTTGAAGCAAAACTCCATCCCTTAAAACTCCCCCCACCATAATTAATAAAGAATTCAAGGCAACTTTTAACAGTTATCATTGGTACTGATTCTTCAAGTAGGTCAAACTGTTTTTTGGCCTTTAAAATCAACGATCACTTCTATCCTTCAAAACCAGAGCCTTTGAATTTAGGAGCAAGCGTTAAACTGGAGGATCTTACGGTGATAAATTATGGAGTAGTCAAATCGAGTAAAAACAATAGGATTTCTTCTTAGGCGCATCCGTGTGGATCCATAGGTTTCTTCTTCAGATTAGGTTTTGCGTCTGTGTTCTCCCTCGATTTCACCATTACAAACATATTGATAGATTGCAAAATGCAAGGAGCTGTTTTGAAATTAATGAACTGTGATACCCTGTTAAACCTAAAGAATAATAAGGAATGTGACAAGAAGGGAAGAATAGAGCACCCAAATGCTGCCACATAGACAACAATATATAAAAGACAACTAGGACCTTTTTTGGGGGGGTGGTGGATTTTGAGGCCTCACCAAGGGATGATCAATATTGTTAAAAAAATTGATACACATCAAATACTACTAGATAAAGAAGATTGCAGCCATAACATAGCTTCCTGTCGAACTTGCTCTCTTCTTATCTTTCCAGTGCTGTAAGTGGGAGCGGTTTACTCAGTACTATAAACATTTCTGGGACCTTATACTGGAAACACAAAACCTCAGTTAAGCTCCGACATACTAAAGAAGTAAAACAGAAGACTAAAATAATGCATTGATAAACAGATTATAGAGAAACACCCCATAAGTTCTTTAGTTTACAATACTGCCTCAATATCTCGCTTGATAAGACTGGTTCTACAATTTGAGCAGAGTCAGAGACAGCAACACCCCGTCCATCCATTTCCATTTTTCTTGTAGTCGAACATAAACAATGATCATCTCAGACAGACGAGGATGTGGAACTCCAAAAACTACCACACTGCTAATTCCTGGATGTTGTGACAGAATACTCTCCCTGAAACATAAAAACAATGGCAAATATAATGTTTGAAACATTTCAATGGAGGACTCTGCCTACTTCCCTTTGCAAAGAGAAGAAAAGAAAGTAAGATAGTTAATGTATAATGCATATCCAAAAAGTAACAAACACCTCTTCAGGATAAACATTTTCTCCTCCACTTTTGATCCTATCCTTGCTACGTCCCATAAGCCATAGATTCCCATTTTCATCTATCCTCCCAATATCACCTGTGACAAACCAATCTTCATCACCATGAGAGATGGACAAGTTCCCGACAAGGGAACCGCCCCAATAGCGTAGCATGACATGTGGCCCTCGGGTCAAAATCCTTCTGACACCAAAGGAAGAACAGGCATCCTCACAATCACTGTTGCTGATCATGATTCGACATATGGCAGGTTTACCCACACAAATCCCTCTTGAATGGTGACTTCTTGAGGTGATTGACTCGAATTCTAGAGACTCCTACTGGGGAAATGTCTATTTGTGGGATCATTTAGAATCTGGAAGGTCACAGAAGAGCATGTCTCCGTCATTCCTACACACAAACAATCTGTTAACCTAGACTGCCATCCTATAAAATCTCAGCTTAGGCAGATCACGAAGGATGACAAATGTGTTTCCTTGACTGAAAGTGATTTACAAAATTGCAAAAACAAAATAAAAGGAAATTATAAGACCTTCATCAAACGGGATTAAGGGGTGTACGTACCATAACAAAGAGAATCATGGCACTTGGAAAGAATCTCATGGCATCCTTAAGTAGTTTAACCGAGAGACTTCCACCGCCATTAGTAGTATCTTCTTAATGATTCCTCCTGCAGTTCATTCTGACTTTGATCTGAAAAGTGAAATTGAAGATTACGAAAGTGAGGGCTGTTTACTCTCATAAAATTAAAATAGAGGGTCATCAGATCAAAATGAATGAATTTACCTGATCACTGAGACTAAGTCAGACATCATTGTCGGCACGGTGATGAAAGATGTCACACTATGTTGTTCTATGGCATCCACTGCTAACTTAGCTTCAAACTTAGGCATGAATACATGGCAACCACCGCCATCAGCATAGCCATGGCAGATGATATCCCGCCAATATGGCACAGAGGAGCCATGTGCAGATACACCTTCAACCCAATAATCAAAAGTCAATAAAATCGACAAAGCACTACTTATTCCCTTAATTTCCAAAATTTAATTGTACATGTCTAAACTTGGGTCTCATTCTGCTAATTGACCATTAAATAACAATGGCATATGGAGAATAGCATAAAAACTGTGTATCACATGAGAAACACATATATCATCTTCATTATAGCAAACAACGACAATCTTTGCAAGCGATTGTATGATAAGAGAAGTATGAGTTATGGCAACACCCTTTGGCTTCCAGTTGTTCCTTCAGATAGAAAATTCAATATAATATACACAACCTGCAAAAACACATGCAAAAATATACTGGCCGTGATCTGCATGTTCATTCAGATGTCAATGCATAGATTCTAAACAATCTTTTTGATACTCCGACAGTAAGAGATGATAAAGCCATAACCTGGCTGATTAAAGAAGATTCTTCCTAATACCATGGGAGAAAAATAAAAGAGATGGTAACAGAAACTTGAAGTAAAACATAACAAAGCCACATCCTCAGGAGCCCAAATATAGGTAAAAGGAAGAGCCTTCAAGAAAGGCCGCTTGAGCGTCTCTAGAGTCAGTGCTAGCAGAGTAAACAAGCACAATGAAAAATGTATATAGTGAGCCAGTATGTCCAGTACGTATGTGTAGTTTAGTTTTTATTTCCTGGATGAAAGGTACAAACTAGTTGCACCTCACTGTGGAGGGTGATTTTTCGGTATGAGGGGGGTCTATCTAAATGTGGTCTGACTAACAAGCCTAGATCCTAGAAATTGCCATTCTGTGGAGGGTGAAAACCCGTTATTCTTGGCATCCCTCAAATACCTACTCTATCGTCCGTCTTTCCCAGAAAGCATAAGGGGAGTATTAGTGAACACTACACCTCGCTCTCAATGGGCTCCACACGGACTTATGCCTCTATAAGGCGGAATTGACTAGAGTCGCCACCTAGTTTGACTTAAGGAACTAGGAAGGGAGGAGAAGGGTTCTAAGAACCGTTAATTGACTCTGAGATTGTTGCCTATGGATAGGACTTATCTGGTCATGTCAGAGATTCTGTTGTGGGTTCGTACTGGATTACACCCCTTAGAAGTGGCAACGACCACGACTTCGGATTGGTGCCCGAGGAAACCTCGGTCTCCAATTGTCGGGATTGTCTTCTTTCAAAACCTTGTTAGAGAGATTCATTTAAAAGCCAAGGATAGGATTAGGATGAGAAGAGAGAGAGAATGGACGAGGTGAGCTTTTCTACCAAGCTAGCGCCAGATGAAAGTATTGCTGAATTCTAAAGTTGAAGAAGTCGAAGGTTTGTGGGAGTTAGAGTGGGTTTGAATGTTTTGAGAGGTATGAAGAACACCTTAAAGGGGGAAAAGGGTTTTTTGATTGGAATGGGGTCGCGCCCTAGATGGGCTGCCTACGTACTCAACTCCCTGTTGAGATCAGACCTTACGTAGTTCAGGATTTTAGGATGATTGAGTTTTTGAGGTGATCGAGGGTTGAAAGTGCATGAGGTTGCTTGGAGGTGAAATGACTGAGTGCAAAAGGGTATTTTTATTTGATGTGGGGTCGCACCCTGTGTGGGTTGCCTACGTACTCAACTCCTTGTTGAGATCAGACCTTACGTAGTTCAGTGTTTTGGGTTTTTGGAAGTTTTGATGTTTGTGGAGCTTTGAAGATATTTGTAGTGTTTGAGATTTTAGAAGGTTCGAAGTTTCAGGAAGTTTCGGGTTTTGGGAGGTTAGAGTCTGTGAGACGCCTAGGTCTGTGAGACATTGAAATCTTAGAATGATTGAGTCTGTGAGACGCTCGGGTCCATGAGACATTGAGTTCGTGAGATGTTCGAGTCTATGAGACGCTCGGGTCTGTGAGATTTTGGAAGTTTGAATGAAGTTGGAATTTGTAAGAGGATTTGAGTTTAATGCGAGTTGGAGTTTGAATGATGATTCGGGTATGAAGTGATTTGGAGTTTTGAAGATTATTTGAGTGTTTGAGGCAATTGGTATTTGAATAGAGATCCCGAGTTTTTTAAATTTGAGGTTTGAAAGCGATTGAGGAAAATCATTTTATTGTAAAAAGGCGGATAATCCCGAGGGATTACCCTATGTACCCCCTCGAACACGACACTTAATTAATGGTAAGTGCCGAGGCTCGAAAGATGGGGCAATGAATTTATGTCGAAAGATAGGATTCAGAGAGAGACACCATGAATGAGATGTTCTCGGTCGAACCCTAATAACGTCTCTAACTCCCGGGTTTTAAAACGTTAAAACTGAAAATATTGAAATCGAGTGGAAGGGAGTTAGACGATTCTGAAATCCCGGCTGCAACTAGGAAGGCAGCCACATCCCTAGCACCCTGCCTTGTAAAAATCTAGGCTGCAATTAGAGGAGGTTTGTCACCCTAATGCCCTGCCTAAAGAAGTCCAGACTGCGACAAGGGATGTGACGACCCCAGTGCCCCGCCTCGGATTTTTATTTTGGAAGGGAGACAAGTGATGTCTAACTAGGGAGGAAATGTTTTGAAGGGGTTAGACATTTCTTGCTCCCCGAAACGGTTTATTTGAGTTAAAAACTGAATTGGAAAACTTTTGAAGTTGTTTGGAATTCTCTGTAGAGAAACACTGACTTTGGGAAATGTTTTTAGGAGAAAACTTTCTGTATATGTGAGAAGAACTTTTTGCATTTAAGAAGAGTTTTCTTGTGATGTGAGAAGAGTTTTTCCTTTAAAATTCCACAAAATGGTTTCTTTTGAAAACTTGATGAAGTTTAAATGAAATAGTTGTTTGAAATCTAGGAAGATAGATTTTTTTGATTTTTGGATTTTTAATGGAATTTACGAATTGAGTTTGAGTTGAGAGGAATCAGTTTCTGAAAAATGAGTTGGGTTTGATTTGATTTTGGTTTAACTTGTATGGTAAGATGAGCCGGGTCAAAGTTTGGGTTGAAGTGGGGTTGGTCAATGCTTGGGTCAACGTTTTTTGGTCAAGGCCAACATTTTTGGGTCAAGGTCAACATTTTCTGGTCAAGGTCAACATTTTTTGGATTTGGTTTGACTTGTATGGACTTGGTTTGACTTGTGTGAACTTGGTTTGACTTGTGTGGACTTGGGCCGGCTTGGTGGGCTTTGGGCCGAATTTGGGTTGGTCAAAGTTCGGGTAAGGTCAAAGTTCAGAATGGTCAAAGTTGGACTGAGTCAAAGTTTGGGTTGATCAAAATTGGACCGGATCAAAGTTGGACCGGATTGGGCCTTGGTCAAGGTTTGGGCCGATTGGGCTAACTTGGGCCAAAGTGGATTGGGCCACATGAATCAATGTGGGCTGATGGGCCAATGGCCAGGTCAAAGAATTGTTGTTGGGCTAATGGGCCAAGTTTTGTAGAATGGGCTGTTTTTTGGACTTGGGTCAATTTTTGTTTGATGGATTCTAGAGCCATTTGTTGGTTTCTTTTTATTCAGAAATCTGAGGACAAATCGTGGGAGAGGTTTTACATTGATGATTTTTTTTATACATACATACATAATTTTAGATGTGTGTTTTAGGGTTTAGGGTGTCACCTTGACCAAGAAGGACACATGACCCACTAAGTGCCAAGGGACACCCACTATCCTAATGGCTAGGACCTAAGGGATTATAACTATGGTTTAATAGAAGTAATAGATACAAAGAAATGAATTGAAATTCTGCAACAAAGTTATACGTAAAAACATGTACATGTATGGTGCGAAAATAAATACTGGAAGCAAATCTTCATGGTAATCAGTCAACCAGGAATGATAAAAACAATTAATCAAGGAAATACATTGTTCGTTATCATCGAAGAACCAGTGGAGATTTCAAACAGAGAATAAGGAGTCCAAGGTTACTAAACAAAAAACCGAACCTAAATGATATTCAGGTGGTCGCCAAGTCCCCAGATGAACATTATACTAATCCCAAGTATTAACCAAACTAAAATTGGTTGTTAATTGAATGCGACTCTCCGCTTTTCTTCTCTTGCTTTTATTGCCACTCGTTCACGGTAATTAACAACCAGAAGGAAAGTAAACTTCGCACACAGACGAAAGCGCAAGGAGAACATGCGTCAATAGTACAGAATCGAATGCAATGCTAGATAACATCACTGAGACAAACAACATAGGACTTGAGAATCGTTGAGGCATGCTATTGAGTAGACGAACTAAGGATGAATTTAGATTAAGGGCAATGGAGTTTTCTGCACAATGAGTAAGACACAAAACAAAAGATTAATGGTGAATCAGTGACAAAACTGTCGACCGAAACAGATCGAGGAAGAACTAAGGCGTTTGTTTTGGGTAATCAGGAAAGGGAACGGAATGATTCCCTTTCCTGCGTTTGTTTTGCCAGTTTTTCCTATTTTCAGAAAGGGAAGGGATGGGATTACCCAAAACCCTCTATCTTGATTCCCCACCCTCTACTAGGGAATGGGATTTCCCTTTCCCAGTACATGTTGACCGGTGACATATGACCATTGAATGACTAATGACCATTGACGTGACAGGGAATGTTACCGACAAATAGTGACCGTTGATCGTCAGCCGACAGCTGTTGACTAGTGACCAGCGGCCGTTGACCGATTAATTTATTTAATTCCCCCCAGCTCAACAACAAAACCGGGAAATCAAAGGGAATTCTTTTCCATTCCTCTCCATTCCCTTTCCTGATTCCATTCCTTCCCCCGCTCGAAACAAACGCCCCCTAAATATGTAAATAACAATCCCAGGGAGAGGGACGTAGAGAATCTGCATCGGATTTACTAAGTGATGATCTCTTGATTCTGTTGGTGAGCAATGTAGAGCAAAACGTAAGAGACACAACCATGGGCGAGATCTCCAATGAAACAGTAATTTCAACGAGACAAGCAAGCCGATTAGTTTCAAGAGTAATCAAATTGACGCATGGGAAAATAGAGGAAGAAGCATCCATTGTAACATGATTATACTGGTTGGAATCCATTCCCAGTTTTAAAAGGGCACAACCGATTTCTCATGTGGTATCCAAATGAGAGAACAGTGAACCAAGCTCTTCGCGCAAGTAGAAAAACTAGAGGAGAAGTTCTCCTATGCTCTTGCTATGATAAAACATGAATTATACATAATGTACAGACAACCCCAGCTAAATGAGTTAAACATTAATACGAGATGGAAATATAGAAAACATTAAGCAAGTGTACGCAACACCACCCATAGTCAGGCTCATTCTGATGACGCCTGAGAGTGAGTCCCAAACTCGGCAGTCGTATAATAGGAAACAAACAATTAGGAACACTTTTTTCTTAATGAGACCCGAACATCAGCATGAAAGTGAAACTCCACCGGTGGATCTTGAATGAAAGCGAAAGCAATGGGTAAAGGGAAAGCATTTTTAACAAAGATGTAACTCCCGAATCTGCATTTGGGTTCGGAAACTCCTCATATCCATACACCCATAGTGAGTTCAGTTTTTTTTTGTGAGTGTACACATATGGTCTAATAGAGACAGGAAAAGAGAGATTAAAACAAAAAAACGGTGAGATACAGGCCTCTCGTTCCTCAGTACCGAAATGTAGAGAAGGGTAATACGAGGATGTTTCCTCTTTCGCATGCTTCTCAGGATAAACAACATGAGACTCCAGTGACCCAGATAAAAAAAAAGCATTCACCGCATAGCACACTGGGAGAAACAATTTAACAGAAAGAGGAAATGTACGAGAGAAAGAAGAGCATCCATACAATCTCAGAGATAACTCTGGTCATGGTGTTTTCCTTTCTCAGAGCCATAAAAGAGATAAAAAAAGAAGAAGAGAGTCAGAGGTCGAGTTCAATGGAGGATAAAATCGAAATTATGCAGCGATTCTGAAATGATATGAAAAGTATGCAGATGTAAGATGAAACTGAAGTTGTCTGGAAGATAATAACTCAACACCGCGAATTACTCTGTTGAACAATCGTATAAGGGGCGACGCTGGGATTGAACGGGAATCCTTGGAAAATAGGACCGCAGTTGAGGATTTTTTTAGTGCGGGTCTTTTGTTATTCTGGGTTTTCTGAATTCTCAGAGGATAGAAGGTTCTTGTGCTCGGTGTGTGGTATCGGGATCGAGTGTTCTCTTGGAATAGACAAATCGAAGAGATGGTAGGATGCGCAGAGCATGTAATCCCTTTGTTTGCCCGTGATTTGCTAAATTGCTAAAAGCGAAGACGATGAGGAGCAGGGATTTTAGTTCGCTGGTGAGGTTGCGAAATTACCGTCGGTTGAGGGAATATGTTCCAGAAGAAGAGGAGCAAAAATGTGGAACAAGGGTCGACCTCTTTGTCTGGATCGAGTGCTATATCGGACAGGGCGGCTCGGTAATTTACGGGGTCCTGTGCTGATATTTTATGGGTCCTAATCGATTAACTAAACATAAAATATAAATGGGTATATTAATTCTTGTGTCACACATAATTTTGTATTAAGTTATGTAATGAGATAAATTGTCAAAATATGACATGGGGATAAATAAGAAGTTTACTCATTATGAATAATCATTTTAAAATACTGGCTGTGAACAACAAATCTAGTAAAACTAGACGCTAGGATTTGAAGAAATAGAAGAAAAGTAGAAGGGTCGGTGACCACATAGAAAAAAAAAAAATCTATACATAGGTATTCTTTTTTTTCTTTTTCTTTTTTTAGATTGTACTAGAATATAAACTATTTTTCCAATAATTTTACTCATTTATGCTTCAAATATTAATATGTTAAATTCAATAAACTATTATTTATTTGTTCTATTAAATAAGGTATTCACTAAAGATAATGACCATACTTAAAAAAAAAAATGGTCCCCACAGATTTGGGTTAAAATTGGGGCCCTGTTTCCAAGTCACATGTTAAACTTGTCAAGAGCCGTGATATCGGATGGGTCTTGTTCGTGAGGGAGAGAATGAAGAGATGACATGGGGTATGTTCTTTGTGTGTTCAGTTGGGTGAACAAAATTACCGTGAGGAAGAGATGAAGGAGAAGCAGAGCATGTGTGTTTCTTGATTGCGATCCGAAGAGATGAAGATGGCGCTGGGAGTACTTCTCGTTCTTCAGCTGGGTTGCAAATACGACGTGAAGATGTGAAAGAGCAGTGAGTTCTTCAGAGTACCGAGGAATTCATCGAGAGAAGGTTGGGGGACAATAATTAAAAAAAAGTCATGTTTAAATTAGCTCCAAGTGAATAAAAACGAGTTCTGCCCATATATGGGTTCGAACTCGAAACCTCCACGCGTTCCCTCCTACACCTTACCAGCTGAGCTACGACGGTACTTAGTACATAATGGCAACGACTAAAACAAAAGCTATGTTGTGAGCTAAAATAAATTTAAAACACTCCACCCCCCTTGCCAGGGATCGAACCCACGACCAATTGATTGCATGGCGAGTATCTTGACCAACTACACTGGGTAGAATTTCAGTATATTCATGGGAGAGATGATACAAGACTCTTAATTCGACTGGATAACTTTGTTTTCCAAGAGCTACGAATCCAAAAGAAAGTATGCGACGAGATATGAGGAGACTAATCTAAAGGCATGAAATTATGGAATCTAAAAAGGCTTAAACATAACGAGGTATAATAAATAGAGGAGCACATGCACATGAAGCAATTAAAATAATGTTCACGAAATGATGATGCGAATATATAAAATAAAATAAACAAAATAACGATGGAAATGATGATGATAAAATAAAAAGTAAATGCCAGGAGACAATTAAAAGTAGCAATAAATAAGATAAAGAAGTAATAAAATGAAAGAAAACTGATAGGTAAGCAAATAGACAATGAGACAAATAGGATAGGTTTAAAATCGGATTGTCATTTGGAAATTCATTTTTGAAAAATTGTGCATTTATGAAATGCTTTGAAAAGGATTAAAAAATGATGGTTTCGTTTCGGCATGCACGCTAATATGTTTTGAAAAAGAAAGGCGATGACCCCTCTCATTATTTCGCAATTTGCTTAATGGGGTGAGAATTTTTGGTGTCTACAGATGGCTCTCCTTGATTCAATTCTGCAACAGAATGTTTGCAGGATTGGATCAAGGTTGACGGGACGCCAAAAATTATCACTGCATGCAGCTTGGGGCATTCCCAAGTGTGATATGAGTACCATACGAGTGGGGACTTATGGCGGGCCCCGACTAGACTTCGGCGTCTAGCGCTAGGACTTATGACGGGCCTAGAATGTGATAGTCGATGGTATGAGGACTAACGCCGGGCCTCAACTAGATCTCGGTGTCTAGCTCTAGGTCTAAAGACTAGAATACGACCAATCTACCTATGCATGAGGACTAAAGACGGGCCTCAACTAGATCTTGGTGTCTAGCTCTAGGACTGATGACGGGCCTAGAATGCATCTTCGAATTGCATGAGGACTAACGACGGCCTCAACTAGATCTCAATGTCTAGCTCTAGGACTAAAGACGGGCCTAGAATACACCGGTATATAAGTTATGCATGAGGGCTAACGACGGGCCTCAACTAGATCTCGGTGTCTAGCTCTAGGACTGATGACGGGCCTAGAATGCATCTTCGAATTGTATGAGGACTAACGACGGGCCTCAACTAGATCTCGATGTCTAGCTCTAGGACTAAAGACGGGCCTAGAATAGAACCGGTATATAAGTTATGCATGAGTGCTAATGACGGGCCTCAACTAGATCTCGGTGTCTAGCTCTAGGACTGATGACGGGCCTAGAATGCATCTTCGAATTGTATGAGGACTAATGACGGGCCTCAACTAGATCTCGATGTCTAGCTCTAGGACTAAAGACGGGCCTAGAATACAACCGGTATATAAGTTATGCATGAGGGCTAATGACGGGCCTCAACTAGATCTCGGTGTCTAGCTCTAGGACTGATGACGGGCCTAGAATGCATCTTCGAATTATGAATGATGAGACTAACGACGGGCCTCAACTAGATCTCGATGTCTAGCTCTAGGACTAAAGACGGGCCTAGAATACAACCGGTATATAAGTTATGTATGAGGGCTAACGACGGGCCTCAACTAGATCTCGGTGTCTAGCTCTAGGACTGATGACGGGCCTAGAATGCATTGAAGGAGTTGTACGAAACTCACTGCGGCAAGTGGTTAATCTGAAGTTGTTTCTGGCTGTAGGTTGGTCCAGGATTGGATGTTTTTCGGTTGTTTTATGAGGGATGTGATAGTCAAATGTTTTCTATTGATGTGGCCCTTGACTTTGTCAGCGTGGGACTTGCGTTTCGGTTTTGTCTTGATAGGCTCGCCCGATGTGCACTATAGTTTCGGGATTTTGTAGGACTTTTGGCTCCAGAGTTTCGAGACGGCTTCGGTATGGCTCTTGAGTTTTTTTGTATTGGTTTCGGTGATTTTGTGATTGGTTTTTGAATGATGGTTTTTTTTGTGATTGGGTGACTTTGGTCGGTGGTTTTGATATGGCCGAATGGCTTCGATATGATCAGATGACTCCGATGTGATTGGATGGCTCTGACATGGCCCTGAGATGGCTCCAGTGTAGCCCCGAGATGGCTCTGGTATGGCCCTGAGATGGCTCCGGTGTAGCCCCGGGATGGCTCCGCATGGCCCTGAGATGGGTTCGATCTGGTTCAGATTTTGAGTCGAATTGTGGGTTGATGTGATTGGTGGATTGTGTTGTGTTTTGACGTATTTTGATGTGGTAGATATCTTTTGTTGTGGTTGATAACTTCTTGGTCATGGATGGATGGCTTCGGTCCGGTTATGACTTTAGGGTTTTTCTCATGATAGCTCCAGGATAGCTCGGGATGGCTCCAGGAAGGGTTACGAAATGGCTTTGTTTGGTGATAGTGAGGAACAAAAAGGGGGATTTTTTTTGAGGTGGTCGCACCCTGGGCGGGCTGCCTACGTACTCAATTCCGTATTGAGATCAGATCTGACGTAGTTCGAAATTATGTAGGCAAGGCCCTGGTGATGAAATAGCTCTGACGTGGATTTGAAGTGGCTCCCGTATTGTTCTCGGACTGTTAGGATGCCCCCTGTGTAGTTCCAAGGATGGTTTCAATGTCGGATGATGGCTCCCGCATGGCTCCAGTTTGGTTCTGGATATGGTGGTGATGAGGCTCGAGAATGACGTTGGATGGCTCCGAATTGTCTTTGTACGGCCTCGGATGGCTTTAGTTTGGTTCGATGTAGCTCGAGGATAGCCCGGATGGCTCCGAGATGGTTCAATGTAGCTTGATGATGGTCTGGGATGGCTCTAGTTGACATCTTTTGATCAAAAGTTATGCTTCAACAACTGTAACTGATGTCGACTTTCAGCGAGACTAGGTAGAGTTCTTACTAGTCGGATGTTTGAAGATGAAATGGTTATGATGCATGCAAATATTAAATGCTAGATACGATGCAAAATGCATATGTAGTTTTTGGAGAGAAGGTATGGCCCTATCTCTATTAATATGAGGTTTACGAATATAAGACGTCTTCGGTTCGATCTTGAGTGATTGTTGAACTGGAATGTGTGAATCATTTCGTCTCATGGAGGATGTGGGTCAAACTCTCGTGATTATAGTCGTGTGTGCAAATGTTGTTATGATACTCTTGATGCTCAGAGCGGTTTGTTTCCTTAGAATTTCTTTCGAGGTTCTGGACTTTCCGATCCTCACAAATTCATCACCTGCAATGGGATTAGCTGTTTATGATTTGGTGCTTCGATCAAAGAATCACTCGCACTCGAAAGACCTTGTAGGGTAAGGTCACACTCTTCCGCTCATGGTCCCTTTGGGATGATGGGACATGTTGATAACGAGTATGAAGCTTATGATTCATGTTTCAGATCCGGTACTTTCAGTTAACGCTCATTAACTTATGAGTCAGAGGTCTTTATTGGGTTGTAACGGGGCTGAGGTGTGATGTGCGTCACATGGGAGTGGAGGATTTGTTTGGGAGTTGTGGAGCTTTTGTGTAATAGAGGATATGTTTCGCCTTCGCCATGGGTGGAATGATTAGACAGACAATCTTTGAGAATCCTTTGTTGGTTTTGGTGGGACATCATCGGTCCTTTTGCTTATTTTCTCCTTCTTTGGTGTATGATTTTCTCATTCTTCTCCTTCCTTTCGGTGTATGATTTTTGCTTCTTTACTTCTTTCTTTTGTAATCGTATTGGCTCATTGACTTTCTTAGACATTTCTACTAACTCTTTTGGTTTTCAATTTTGCTTTCAGCTTTGGAGTTTCATTGACTCACTGGTCTCTCAAACATTCTATTTGCTGCTTTTGTGAAAGATGGTGGGGAGACCATGGCTCCGGCTCCTTCGTGATCCTCTATTGCAAGGGCGGGTAAGTATGTGTATATGAGTTGGCATGTTGTGGAGTTCACAGAAAAAAGGTTTATCGTGAAAGGCTCAGCGGGGCTCACTAAGGGATTATGTACAGGGCAGTCAAAGCTTTTTGGTTTTGTGGAGATTTTTATTCCTAAGTGTCTCGTCATTCTCGTTAGTCAATGATTGTTTTCTTACTACTTCTCGGATCTTTGCATGAATCACCGTTCGTGACTTGCTATCCACATGGATCTTACTATGTATTGTGCCTCTCCACGTGCTGGAGGAATGCACATGTCGCTCGTGGTTTTACCTCGGTTGGCTCTCTCTACCTTCCTTCATCGCTCAGTAGATCGTCCAATACACTCAATTGAAATTCCAGGGAAAATACCGCTCTTCGCGTGCAACACATTCGGTTTGTGGTGCTGGTTTTGATTAGACCTTGTGTTCATTGGTGGGTCGAGAGTTAAGTGGTTCACGTACTATGTTCAATCAATCTCTTACGATTTTCCCAAAGATGTCATTTCGATATGGGAGTATGCAAATGCGATTATCTACCATGCAATGTATTGTGGCAATACAGAATTACTATATATAGGATGCATGAAATGCTGAAAATGGTGAATGGAAATGGTTGATTGAATGTTTTTTGTTGCGTTTGTTTTGTTTTGGATGCAATGCATGAGTGGTAAGGTTATGACTAGTCTTGCTTGAGTCGAATTCAGCTCACAGTTCATGAAGCTCATCCCATCATCATTGGCCCTAAAGGTGGTCGACTTGTCAGGGTTGTTGTCGGAGAAGTAATCTCGAGTGTGGTCGGGTTGGTGATTTTTTGAATTTTTAGGGAGTGACAACTCCCGCATGGTGGCCCAACGATATGACGGAGATTACATTTTTTGGGATTTGGATGTATGATTTTTGGATTGCGGGGAGTGACAACTCCTGCATGGTAGCCCCACGATATGATATACTTTTAGATTGGGAAAGGTTTGAGCACGGTTTTTCTTTTCTACCCCTCTGAGATCGGGCTCTGGCGGTCGAGATATTGGGATGAAAGCTGGTGTGTGGTGTAGTGACAATGATTCGCATGATTATGCAATTTTTCTGAGATCGACAGGCCTTGTGTATCTTTGACGTTTGAACTGACCAAGAAAGCACAGACTTTTTGTAATGAATGCAATGCATGCGGCTTATTTTGTGCTCAATTGCGTTTGTTAATGTTGTATATTTAGGCGGTGCCTGCCTCCTGTAGATACCGTGAATTTTCACCCCATAAAGCAAAGTTGATGAATGATATATAGATGTGAGGGGTCGTTCCTTATTCGTTCTTTTTATTATACGTGCATGCCAAAAGAAACCAAGTTTTAGAAAACAATTTTGAAAACGCGTGTTTTCAAAGTGGTGGATGTTCTCAATATAAACTTTGAAGCTCGGTCATTCGCAAATAAAATAGGGAGTGGGGAACCCTATACACATTGATCTAAATAAAGTCGAAGGTAATGTATACGCCTATACATGTACTCTATTTAGAAATGGACAAGAGAGAAAAGAAATCATAGGGGGAAACCTATACATCATCAATTCTAAAAAAGTCATTAAAATGGGAGTTTTAAGCTAAACTTCTTCTGAACTCCTCTGGTCCGTCTTCGGGCTTCTAAATGACTGCTCACGCTCGTACGGTTCTTAACTGCCTGCTCGCTCGTCTTTGGGCTCTTGACCGGCTACTCACT
The DNA here is from genome assembly GCA_023374045.1 of Limonium bicolor. Taxonomy (NCBI): domain Eukaryota; kingdom Viridiplantae; phylum Streptophyta; class Magnoliopsida; order Caryophyllales; family Plumbaginaceae; genus Limonium; species Limonium bicolor. Next base: position 144,039,254 of record CM041779.1, on the reverse strand, counting down.
CGCTTGTCTTCGGGCGCTTGCCGTGAAGCGGTACTATGATCAAACAAAACGAACTGGTGTTCTTCTGATTTTCAACAGTTTGAACTTGAACAGTCGTTGCTAGCCTCCATGTCGCTCTACTCGGGTTGGTACACCTCTGATTTTGTATCTGAACAGTTGGTGTTGGTCTTCATGTCGCTCGGCTATCTCCACGGGTTGATGCGCCTCTGACTTTTGGCTCGAACCGTGTAGTCGATCTTCATGCTGTTCCTCTTGCTCCGACGATGGGAATGAGGGATATTTTTGAGAAAGGAAAGGTGAATGATCGAGCACAAAATCTTATGTGAAAATCCACCACTTTTGTGAAAACACGAAATGACTAGTACGCTCCACAGGGATGACCGCTGCTCTTGAAGGTGGGTTGAACTTCAAGAATAGTGGGTCACAACATGGGGACTAAATCATTTATTTTGAAATACGTTTGTGGAAACTGTTTTTGAAAACTATTTTGAAAATAATGTTGGTGAAGGATGTTGTTTGAATTCGTTTTTAGAAAGTAGGTTTTTCGACATCTATTTTTTGAAAATTGTTTTGGAACTAACATTTTAAAGATGAAGTGGCAGTTTAGAACCGCAAATGTTTATAAGTAAATTTAGGTGGGATTCTAAATCAAACGAGCTCGTAAAACAGCTTTATTAAGAGATATGCAAAAGAGAATTCCGAACATTTTAAAACAGGCTCGTAAAATAGCCTTATTAAGAGATATGCAAAAGAGAATTCTGAACGTTTTAAAACAGATTGATTTGAAACAGTGGTTTGCACACATGTATAACAAATAGTAAATCGTGGCTATATTCGATGGAGTTGTAAGTGTTAATGTTGGGATAATCACTTTCAGGTCAATTATGATTCCGTCTCACCGGGGGAACCATCGTCCCTTCACTATCATCTCTCGGGGTTTTTTTTTGCTATGCCTTTGCGGGGCACGTTATCAAGAAAGTCCGGAGTGCTTAAGTTCGAAAGGTCAGGACACCCGAGATGATAAGGAAAACATACGCCACGGCCAGTGATGATCCGACAACACCCACTTTTCGGGAAACTCGGGGAAGTACTGCATGGGAACGAGTCTCTCGTCATCTGCACGGTCAGGTGTGTCTAAAGTCCAAATTATTCACTGACTACGTTGTGCCATGTATGGGTATCCGGTAAATACGGGATCCTCTATGGATGGTAGCGTGACATTGGGCTTTAAAGACACCCGTGGTGCAGAGGAATAATGGAGAACTGAGCCCATGCAATCTCCAAGGTAAGGCAGAGGGTGGTCAGACAGGCGGCATACAAGGGGGTGACTACCCATAAAACCCGTCCTAGACACCGGATTAGGCAGCTGGACACTGAAGGCTCAGAGTTCACTATATGCTGGTTTTAGACTCGGATAATGGAGGATATATTTGGATCATGAGTATCAAGACGTAGGTCGATGACCATCTCGCCCCGTGGGTATAACCATTCAAATGAATGACCCGACTCATGGGGAAATCAATCGTGGACCGATCGGCATCCCATCCCGTGACTCGTGAACATAGTGGGTGACACAGAGGAATGCATGTCCTAAGCTACCCAACCCAATGCAACCCCACAATCATATAGCAAATAAGTTAGCACCAACCTAATTACTAAGGTTTTTGTCTTGAAAGTGATTCCAAATTGGTTGTTTATTAACCTAAAGGAAGTTAGCTTCATTCAATCCTAAGTGTCCTCTTCTAATCGTGAGCTAATTATTAACCCAATGTAGCAATGTTTGTTGATGATCTAACAAATCCTAGCTGTCCTCACAAGCTACACACTCTAAGTGTGGAGTAGAATAATCCTAGAGGCTTGAAATGAATCTCTTGAGGGTTTTGAAAGAAGTAGGGAAATCCCAACATTTTGAATGGAGTTCAGTCTTCCTTGAGTTTGAGAAACTTTACTCAAGTTCTCCCCAGCAGAGTCGCCATTCTGTGGAGGGTGATTTTTTCAGTATGAGGGGGGTCTATCTAAATGTGGTCTGACTAACAAGCCAAGATCCTAGAAATTGCCATTCTGTGGAGGGTGAAAACCCGTTATTCTTGGCATCCCTTAAATACCTACTCTATCGTCCGTCTTTCCAAAAAGCATAAGGGGAGTATTAGTGAACACACTACACCCGCTCTCAATGGGCTCCACGCGGACTTATGCCTTTATAAGGCGGAATTGACTAGAGTCGCCACCTAGTTTGACCTAAGGAACTAGGAAGAGAGGAGAAGGGTTCTAAGAACGTTAATTGACTCTGAGATTGTTGCCTATGGATAGGACTTATCTGGTCATGAGAGATTCTGTTGTGGGTTCGTACTGGATTACACCCCTTAGAAGTGGCAACGACCACGACTTCGGATTGGTGCCCGAGGAAACCTCGGTCTCCAATTGTCGGATTGTCTTCTTTCAAAACCTTGTTAGAGAGATTCATTCAAAAGCCAAGGATAGGATTAGGATGAGAAGATAGAGAGAATGGACGAGGCGCTCTTTTCTGCCAAGCTAGGGCCAGATGAAAGTATTGCTGAATTCTGAAGTTGAAGAAGTCGAAGGTTTGTGGGAGTCAGAGTGGGTTTGAATGTTTTGAGAGGTATGAAGAACACCTTAGAGGGGGAAAAGGGTTTTTTGACTGGAATGGGTCGCGCCCTAGATGGGCGGCCTCGTACTCAACTCCCTGTTGAGATCAGACCTTACGTAGTTCAGGATTTTAGGATGATTGAGTTTTTTGAGGTGATCGAGGGTTGGAAGTGCATGAGGTTTGCTTGAGGTGAAATGACTGAGTGCAAAAGGGTATTTTTATTGATGTGGGGTCGCACCCTGTGTGGGTTGCCTACGTACTCAACTCAACTCCTTGTTGAGATCAGACCTTACGTAGTTCAGTATGTTTGGGTTTTGGAAGTTTTGATGTTTGTAGAGCTTTGAAGATATTGTAGTGTTTGAGATTTTAGAAGGTTCGAAGTTTCAGGAAGTTTCGGGTTTTGGAGGTTAGAGTCTGTGAGACGCCCGGTCTGTGAGACATTGAAATCTCAGAATGATTGAGTCTGTGAGACGCTCGGGTCCATGAGACATTCGAGTTCGTGAGATGTTCGAGTCTATGAGACGCTCGGGTCTGTGAGATTTTTGGAAGTTTGAATGAAGTTGGAATTTGTAAGAGGATTTGAGTTAATGCGAGTTGGAGTTTGAATGATGATTCGGGTATGAAGTGATTTGGAGTTTTGAAGATTATTTGAGTGTTTGAGGAATTGGTATTTGAATAGAGATCCCGAGTTTTTTAAATTTGAGGTTTGAAGCGATTGAGGAAAATCATTTTATTGTAAAAAGGCGGATAATCCCGAGGATTACCCTATGTACCCCCTCGAACACGACACTTAATTAATGGTAAGTGCCGAGGCTCGAAAGATGAGGCAATGAATTTATGTCGAAAGATAGGATTCCGAGAGAGACCCATGAATGAGATGTTCTTGGTCGAACCCTAATAACGTCTCTAACTCCCGGGTTTTAAAACGTTAAAACTGAAAATATTGAAATCGAGTGGAAGGGATTAGACGATTCTGAAATCCCGGCTGCTGCAACTAGGAGGCAGCCACATCCCTAGCACCCTGCCTTGTAAAATCTAGGCTGCAATTAGAGGAGGTTTGTCACCCTAATGCCCTGCCTAAAGAAGTCCAGACTGCGACAAGGGATGTGACGACCCTAGTGCCCCGCCTCGGATTTTTATTTTGGAAGGGAGACAAGTGATGTCTAACTAGGGAGGAAATGTTTTGAAGGGGTTAGACATTTCTTGCTCCCCGAAACGGTTTATTTGAGTTAAAAACTGAATTGGAAAACTTTTGAAGTTGTTCGGAATTCTCTGTAGAGAAACACTGACTTTGGGAAATGTTTTTAGGAGAAAACTTTTTGTATATGTGAGAAGAACTTTTCTGCATTTGAGAAGAGTTTTCTGTGATGTGAGAAGAGTTTTTCCTTTAAAATTCCACAAAATGGTTTCTTTTGAAAACTTGATGAAGTTTAAATGAAATAGTTGTTCGAAATCTAGGAAGATAGATTTTTTTGATTTTGGATTTTTAATGGAATTTACGAATTGAGTTTGAGTTGAGAGGAATCAGTTCTGAAAAATGAGTTGGGTTTGATTTGATTTGGTTTGAACTTGTATGGTAAGATGAGCCGGGTCAAAGTTCGGATGAAGTGGGGTGGGTCAATGCTTGGGTCAACGTTTTTTGGTCAAGGCCAACATTTTTGGGTCAAGGTCAACATTTTCTGGTCAAGGTCCACATTTTTTGGATTTGGTTTGACTTGTATGGACTTGGTTTGACTTGTGTGAACTTGGTTTGACTTGTGTGGACTTGGGCCGGCTTGGTGGGCTTTGGGCCGAATTTGGGTTGGTCAAAGTTCGGGTAAGGTCAAAGTTCAGAATGGTCAAAGTTGGACTGAGTCAAAGTTTGGGTTGATCAAAATTGGGACCGGATCAAAGTTGGACCGGATTGGGCCTTGGTCAAGGTTTGGGCCGGATTGGGCTAACTTGGGCCAAAGTGGATTGGGCCACATGAATCATGTGGGCTGATGGGCCAATGGGCCAGGTCAAGAATGTTGTTGGGCTAAGGGCCAAGTTTTGTAGAATGGGCTGTTTTTTGACTTGGGTCAATTTTTGTTTGATGGATCTAGAGCCATTTGTTGGTTTCTTTTTATTCAGAAATCTGAGGACAATCGTGGGAAAGGTTTTACATTGATGATTTTTTTTTATACATATATACATAATTTTAGATGTGTGTTTTAGGGTTTAGGGTGTCACCTTGACCAAGAAGGACACATGACCCACTAAGTGCCAAGGGACAACCACACTCCTAATGGCTAGGACCTAAAGGATTATAACTATGGCTTAATAGAAGTAATAGATACAGAGAAATGAATTGAAATTCTGCAACAAAGTTATACGTAAAAACATGTACATGTATGGTGCGAAATAAATACTGGAAGCAAATCTTCATGGTAATCAGTCAACCAGGAATGATAAAAACAATTAATCAAGGAAATACATCTGTTCGTATCATCGAAGAACCAGTGAGATTTCAAACAGAGAATAAGGAGTCCAGGTTACTAAACAAAAAACCGAACCTAAATGATATTCAGGTGGTCGTCATGTCCCAGATGAACATTATACTAATCCCAAGTATTAACCAAACTAAAATTGGTTGTTAATGAATGCGACTCTCCGCTTTTCTTCTCTTTCTTTTATTGCCACTCGTTCACGGTAATTAACAACCAGAAGGAAAGTAAACTTCGCACACAGAACGAAAGCGCAAAGAGAACATGCGTCAATAGTACAGAATTGAATGCAATGCTAGATAACATCACTGAGACAAAACAACATAGGACTTGAGAATCGCTGAGGCATGCTATTGAGTAGACGAACTAAGGATGAAATTTAGATTAAGGTTAAATACCGTGAGAACGAGCAATTGGAGTTTTCTGCACAATGAGTAAGACAAAACCAAAAGATTAATGGTGAATCAGTGACAAACTGTCGACCGAAACAGATCGAGGAAAGAACTAAATATGTAAATAACAAATCCCAGGGAGAGGGACGTAGAGAATCTGCATCGGATGTACTAAGTGATGATCTCTTTGATTCTGCTGGTGAGCAATGTAGAGCAAAACGTAAGAGAACAGAACATGGGCGAGATCTCCAATGAAACAGTAGTAATTTCAACGAGACAAGCAAGCCGATTAGTTTCAAGAGTAATCAAATTGACGCATGGGAAAATAGAGAAGAAGAAGCATCCATTGTAACATGATTATACTGGTTGGAATCCATTTCCCAGTTTTAAAAGGGCACAACCGATTTCTCATGTGGTATCCAAATGAGAGAACAGTGAACCAAGCTCTTCGCGCAAGTAGAAAAACTAGAGGAGAAGTTCTCCTATGCTCTTGCTATGATAAAACATGAATTATACATAATGTACAGACAAACCCAGCTAAATGAGTAAACATTAATACGAGATGGAAATATAGAAACATTAAGCAAGTGTACGCAACACCACCCATAGTCAGGCTCATTCTGATGACGCCTGAGAGCGAGTCCCAAACTCGGCAGTCGTAGAATAGGAAACAAACAATACATAGGAACACTTTTTTCTTAATGAGACCCGAACATCAGCATGAAAGTGAAACTCCACGGTGGATCTTGAATGACAGCGAAAGCAATGGGTAAGGAGAAAAGCATTTTTAACAAAGATGTAACTCCCGAATCTGCATTTGGGTTTCCGGAAACTCCTTAAATTCATACACTCATAGTGAGTTCAGTTTTTTTTTGTGAGTGTACAATATGGTCTAATACAGACAGGAAAAGAGAGATTAAAATAAAAAACGGTGAGATACAGGCCTCTCATTCCTCAGTACCGAAATGTAGAGAAAGGGTAATACGAGGATGTTTCCTCTTTCGCATGCTTCTCAGGATAAACAACATGAGACTCCAGTGACCCCGATAAAAAAAAGCATTCACCGCATAGCACACTGGGAGAAACAATTTAACAGAAAGAGGAAATGTACGAGAGAAAGAAGAGCATCCATACAATCTCAGAGATAACTCTGGTCATGGTGTTTTCCTTTCTCAGAGCCATAAAAGAGATAAAAAAGAAGAAGAAGAGAAGTCAGAGGTCGAGTTCAATGGAGGAGAAAATCGAAATTATGCAGCGATTCTGAAATGATATGAAAAGAATGCATATGTAAGATGAAACTGAAGTTGTCTGGAAGATAATAACTCAACACCGCGAATTACTCTGTTGAACAATCGTATAAGGGGCGACGCTGGGATTGAACGGGAATCCTTGGAAAATAGGACCGCAGTTGAGGATTTTTAGTGTGGGTCTTTTGTTATTCTGGGTTTTCTGAATTCTCAGAGGGATAGAAGGTTCTTGTGCTCGGTGTGGGTATCGGGATCGAGTGTTCTCTTGGAATAGACAAATCGAAGAGATGGTAGGAGGCGCAGAGCATGTAATCCCTTTGTTTGCCAGTGATTTGCTAAATTGCTAAAAGCGAAGACGATGAGGAGCAGGGATTTTTAGTTCGCTGGTGAGGTTGCGAAATTACCGTCGGTTGAGGGAATATGTTCCAGAAGAAGAGGAGCAAAATGGGGGAAATTTTGTTCATGGATCTTAAAAATGTAGGAACAAGGGTCGACCGCTGTTGTCTGGAATCGAGTGCTATATCGGCTGGGTCTTGTTCGTGAGGGAGAGAATGAAGAGAGGACATGGGGGTATGTTCTTTGTGTGTTCAGTTGGGTGAACGAAATTACCGTGAGGAAGAGATGAAGGGAGAGAAGCAGAGCATGTGTGTTTCCTGATTGTCGATCCGAAGAGAATGAAGATGGCGCAGGGAGTTATATGCTTATCGTTCTTCAGCTGGGTTGCAAATACCGACGTGAAGATGTGAATAGAGCATGTATGAGTTCTTCAGTTTTGAGTACCGAGGAATTCATCGAGAGAAGGTTGGGGGACAATCGGCTCTTTCCAACAAAAAACCCATACGGTCGTGTTGTAAATTAGCTCCTCCCAAAAAGCATGCCTGTACTGTGGGCTATTCGAGATTGGAGTGAAGCAGTGGACCGACAAACAACAAAAAAGAAAGGAAATAATTAAAAAAAGCTTCTGCCCACATACAAGTGAATAAAAATGAGTTCTGCCCATATATGGGTTCGAACTCGAAACCTCCACGCGCTCCCTCCTACACCTTACCCAGCTGAGCTACGACAGTACTTAGTACATAATGGCAACGACTAAAACAAAAGCTATGTCGTGAGCTAAAATAAATTTAAAACACTCCACCCCCTTGTCAGGGATCGAACCCACGACCAATTGATTGCATGGCGAGTATCTTGACCAACTACACTGGGTAGAATTTCAGTATATTCATGGGGAGAGATGATACAAGACCTCTAAATTCGACTGGATAACTTTGTTTTCCAAGAGCTACGAATCCAAAGAAAGTAAGCGATGAGATATGAGGAGACTAATCTAAAGACATGAAATTATGGAATCTAAAAAGGCTTAAACATAACGAGGTATAAATAAATAGAGGATCACATGCACATGAAGCAATTAAAATAATGTTCACGAAATGATGATGCGAATATATAAAATAAAATAAACAAAATAACGATGGAAATGATGATGATAAAATAAAATGTAAATGCCAGGAGACAATTAAAAGTAGCAATAAATAAGATAAAGAAGTAATAAAATGAAAGAAAACTGATAGGTAAGCATATAGACAATGAGACAAATGGGATAGGTTTAAAATCGGATTGTCATTTGGAAATTCATTTTTGAAAAATTGTGCATTTATGAAATGCTTTGAAAAGGATTAAAAAATGATGGTTCGTTTCGGCATGCACGCTAATATGTTTTGAAAAAGAAAGGCGACGACCCCTCTCATTATTTCGCAATTTGCTTAATGGGGTGAGAATTTTTGGTGTCTACACTCACCACATAGAGAATTATAATGGTAAAGATAACTTCATACCATTCTCTTTACCAACTGGCATTGAAGGAAATGAACCCATCGCAACAAGCCATCTAATGGACGACAAAGTAGTACTGTTAAGGAATTCTGAGTGCCATGAAAAGCTTTCATCAACAACCAACATTACAGGTTCTATGGCCTGAAGTGCTGACATTGTCTCTTCAAAGCTCTGCATATAAATTCGAGAGGTGATGTAAGATATGTATTCCATTTTCAAATGCAAATGAAAGCAGACATAGAGATGACAAATCTACCATTGAAGGTGGCGTAAATTAGTTCATAATCTTAGCAATCACTCAAAAGATACAAAAATGTTTCAGGGTGGAGATTTTAAGGTATTTAAACTGATTTGTCCTACATTTGTTGATTGAACTCTAAATAGCATGCACTCTTGTTGATAAGCCATGAAATCCTACCCTGGTAGAAATAAGAAAACTTAATTAATGTACCTCTTCTTATACTATCTAGTCCTTAACTAAAACAAGCAGATAAAACATTATCTAAATCCTTCTTGTCCTATGAAAAGTACTTCTACCAGACATATAAAATATAAATCCACTTATAGATTCCCTGAATGCTGCAATGCATAATTATCTATCTATCATTCATCTAAATAAATATCAAAACCTATCATTCCTATTACAACGGTTCAACAAAACAAAGACACACCTTAAGGCTGATGAAATTCAAACATGGTGCTATGATTGGAAGTGACTGCTGCGTGTGCAGCACTATTCAAAAGTAGTATATAATACACATGATATGATTCCTCAAGCCAAAAAAACAAATCTAACTTTCATAACAGGGCAACGTTGTGCAAATTTAGGCGCCGTTCGCTGGCGACCTGCAAACGCAGGGTTTGCTGCGTTGCGATAAAGGCGCGTCCAGTTAACCAATCATGGTTTCACATATCACCTTTAGTAAATGTTAGATCAAATGAGAACTTGACACCTGTTCTATTTTTTAAAAGAAAGCAGCTTAATCTTTGTTTCGCGGAAAACGAACGAGACCTTAAGCTATTCAGTTTAAATGCCCCAAAACCCTAGGAGACCCTAAATTAAAAAAATGCAATTTGAGATGAACATACTGGAAGAGACCCACACACAAGAATTTGGCATTTACTTGATGCAGGATGATGAGCCCATACCCATCGGTAATTAAGAGGAGCCACTATCCCTCATGTGCATGAAACTGCCAGTATCCATTCCAAATAACTGTCACTGGCAACCCAAGAGCACAGAAGAAACAATGATATGGTCAAATGTTACAGATTGGACGGAAGAACCATTAGAAAAGGGGCATAAATGAAGCAGATCATGTTTAAATAAGCAATTCCCAGTCAAATCCGTAATTACAAAATGATTAATAACAACCTTAGAATATTAGGAACTGATTTTAACGAATTGCAATACACTACAAATTCCATGGAAAGCTGACATGACACAGAACTGTTCATTCAGTTTTTACATGTAAAAATATAAGTTTTCACTTTTCCTCATCTACGTTTTATCTCTAGGGTATTCAGATGTGCGAGAGGCAAATGTATTATATATTCATTATCCTTATCAAGGAGAAAACAAGGCATAATCTGTAAGTATTGTAGACAACGGCTTCCTTTGGGCTTAATGTCATGTGGAAAACTACAAGTTCATGACGTGGACCCATAAAGGCATAAGGAGTTCCACCGATCCTCAACTATAAGTTAAGCAACAAAAAAGCGAGGATTATCAAAGAGCCACATAAAGAGTTGACAATCACTAGTAGAAAAAAGATTTTAAATGACGCACTTTAAACCACGGTTAAATCTTTAACCGTCGTTTAAATCTTTTAAACCACGGTTATTATGCAAACCGTCGTATATAGTGCACGCCTCATTACATAAATGACGGTTCTCCATATAACCGTCATATATAGTTCGTCCGCCTTGAAGATAAAACGACGGTTCCGCACTAACCGTCGTATAAAGTGTTTATAAACCACGATTCGTTTGCAACCGTCGTTTAAAGATTTACCGAAAGTATTATAAACCACGGTTTTCGTAAAACCGTCGTTTATTGGTCCAGTCACATAGGTCTTTAAACGACGGTTTCTTGATTAACCGTCGTTTAAAAGTCGTTTAATTAAAAACCCGACCTTTCCTTTCTTCTTCCTCCTCCCCGCTCTCTGGTTTTCCCCTGGCGATTTCTCGACGATTTTTCCACCACCCCGTCTCGCCGTCGAGCTTGTGCCCGTCCTCCTCCTCCTCTGGCGCCATCGAGCTTGTGCCCGTCCTCCTCCGCCATCGACTGTTGTGCCCGTCCTCCTCTGGTCCTCTGCCCGCGTCGCCATCTTCTCCGGCCGCCTCGCCTGAAGACCGTCGAGCACCACGCCCCAAGGTAACACCACGCCTAACCTAGCTACTATCTTCGTTTTTTTTAACGTATGGTGTGTATATATGCAATGGTTTGAATATCGAATTCTCTCCGGTTGAATGCGTGGGATTTCCAATGGTGTCTGATGATAGCTATGGTGGACTGATGTGTTGCGGGTGTCTCTGTTATGCGGTTATATTGGTATGCTAGTTGATTCTGCAGGTTTGCTTACTGGTAACTAATGCATGAGTATGAGGCAGATTAAAATAGCTCCTGGTAGTCGTAGTTGTGGTTGTAGAGTTACTGCTATCCATGAGTGACTTGAAATGCTGTATATATTTGTATATGTGCTCTCTGAACTACTTATCCATATTTATATAAAGGCCTGGTGCCACCCATTACAAATAAAAAAAATATTATATTAATTGAAGTTAATTACATACCTGGTTAGAAGTGTAGAAGGTAATTAGCTACAAAGAGGCAGGTGCGTATGTAGGCAATTGTAGGCAATTCGGTATTGAAGACCCTCCTTTTATCGCTGAGTGGTGATTCCTAACTGGCAACGGTCTTTAAAGCTTATTAGATAGGGTTTTAATACGAGTAGTAAGTAGTACATACATATAAGTATCAATGTATCTGCACATGCATCGATCATCGATGATCAACCATGTTATGTGATCCGCCATTTTTATTGATTATTCTTAGGGGAGGAGTTTGTATTGGCACATAAAACAAAATGGAAGCAAGAAAGGGAATAAAGAATAATGAAAACAATTCTCTACAGTTCTCTTAAATGTTTGTTTATGCAGGGGAAAATGAAATGGTTTTCGTAGTAGTCTTTCTGATGTTGCTACTATGTTTGTTTCTGCCTTAAAAAAATGTGGAGTATATAAAAATACGCAAAGGTCATGCCAATTTTTTCCAGAATTTAACCTTATTTTAATTTTATTGAATAGGTGTTTCTACGGTTGAACAATCCCTCTTCCTTCCCATTTGTGACTTGATCATCCTTACTCATCATTAGGTTAGTTTTTTAAAAATGTTTCAATAACATGGTTTATTCAAAATATCTCTGTTTGTTAATTTGTTCAATTATTCATATTTTTTTCAAATTAAAACCTTGTATTCTAATTTCATTGTATTCACTACACACAGTCGGATTGTCTACTTGTCGCACTATCTGCTGCTGTCAACCTCTGCCACCGGTTTGCCTGATCAGAACCCACGGTAAAACACTTGCATTTCTGATTATAATTTTAGAAACAAATACTAATATAAATGTATATATATATGTACATATATATATATAATATTGTCACAAATAGACGTTATACTAAATTCTACTTGTATTCTGCAATCATTAGAATATATATTTGCATAGTGTGGTTGAAATGTGATGATGGGGTTGAAATGGGGTGGATGTTTTTGTTCATTGATCATATATATATATACATTTACTATATGCATACTTGTCTGTCTGATAATAATTCGTATGGTTTGCTGAGAATTAATGTTGTTGCTATGTTTGTTTCTGCCTTAAAAAAATGTGGAGTGTCTAAAAATACGCAAAGGTCATGCCAAATTTTTTCCAGAATTTAAGCTATGTTCGTTTGTTTAATATGTTCAATTATTCAAGTTTTTATAAAATTAAAACCTTATTCTAATTTCATTGAATAGGTGTTATATACTACGCGCAAGAGCATTTGCCTACTTCTCCTTCTTCTGTGCTGTTCGCGCTAGCTGACCATCCAGTACTCATCAGGTTGGTATTTAAAATGTTTCAATTTATTTTTGTTTTTCTATTAAACAATGGAAAATCAATTCAAACATAGAATTACCTGTCTGAGATTTACCTGATAGAGGTATGTCTTAGATAGTCCCTGTTGGGACTGTCCAATGACCTTTGATCTCACCATCTAGGTTGTGAATGAGTTAATAATATACAGTAGTTCAGTGATAATTTCAGCAGCATTACCCTAGTGTTCTTCTAGTGTACATATATATATGTGAATTGAAACGATTCATATATATATATCTACACTAGGAGAACTGTAGGGTAATGCTGTCGAAATTATCACTGAACTACTGTATATTATTAACTTGTTCCTAGGTGAGATCGAAGGTGATTGGATAGGTTTAGGTTGTTAAATCTGTAAATAAAAAAAGAGGAGATCAATGGAACGAGTTCACGACATCTGGTGTGTGTTGAAAAAGGAGATGGAGCGCTCAGTGATGTACAGTGACAGATTGGACATCAAGTACCTAGAAGGGGTCAATAAATTTTGCAAAGTCCTTGTTGACAATCTTAAACCAAGGGATAAGGGATATATTCGATGTCCTTGTGTCGATTGCAAGAACGACTTCAAATACCGAGGTGTGGACAAGATTAAGGATCATCTGATTCGCAGAGGGTTTACAGAAGATTATGAAGCCATAACAATACTGCATGGTCAACATTCAGTACAAGTGTTTGAATGTGCTGATAACGTCGTTGCAGAACAATCAGAAATGGATGCTTCACAGGATTTTGGGGATACTCAAGATGATTCACTAGTTAGTGATTCAGATGATCAGGAGGACCTTAATGCGATGATGGAAGATGTTGAACAACATTTTTCCAACAAACCCAAAACATTTGAAAATCTGATGCAAGCATCAAAGGAACCGTTGTACAGTGGATGTGATACGCAAAAGCAAAACAAATTGAGCGTTGTCTTAAAACTATTCAATCTAAAGGCGAGACATAGATGGAGTGATGTCAGTTTTACAGATCTTTTACAACTGCTGAAGGATGTACTACCAAAGGACAATGTGATACCCACAACAACTTATGAGGCAAAGAAGTTAATGTGTCCGATGGGTATGGAATATAAAAAAATACATGCTTGTCCAAATGGGTGTATGTTGTATTGGAAGGAGAATGAGTTGGATGACCATTGCTCTGAATGTGGGGAATCACGCTATGTAAAAAAGGGTGACAGAAACCACATAAGCACTAAAGTGGGCTCTCCTGCGAAGGTGTTGTGGTATCTACCGATAATTCCCCGATTCAAACGTTTGTTTGCAGTTCAGAAAGATGCTGAGAACCTCCGATGGCATGCTACCCATAGAAAGGATGATGGTAAATTGAGACATCCAGCCGATTCACCACAATGGAGAAACATTGACAGAATATACCCTCAATTCGGTACAGACCCAAGGAACTTAAGACTTGGTTTATGCACTGATGGGGAACCCTTATGGCACTTTGAGCAGTATACACAGTACTTGGCCTGTTTTATTGACAATATACAATCTGCCGCCATGGTTGTGTATGAAACCCAGACATATTCTCCTCTCTCTGTTGATATCGGGTCCAAAACAACCGGGAAACAAAATTGATGTGTTTTTGCAACCACTTATTGACGATTTAATTGTTGTGGAATGAAGGTGCGACGGTGTATGATTCATATGGTATGGAAAACTTCACGCTCCGGGCTATGTTGTTTTGTACATCAATGATTTCCCTGCATACGGTAACCTCTCGGGATACACAATTAAAGGAGCTCTAGCGTGCCCTATATGTGGAGATAGAACTTGCAGTATACGGTTAAAACACAGTGGAAAAAATGTGTACATGGGCCATCGGAAATTCCTCCTAAAGGGCACAAATACCGTAAGATGACAAAAGAGTTTGATGGAAAAACGGATCATGCAGTCGCTCGACCACCACTATCTGCTGCTGAGACTTACAATCAGTTGAAGAATGTTGTGAACAACTTCGGTCCACCAATTAAAGCCACTGAAAAGAGCATCTGGAAGAAAAAATCAATATTTTGGGAACTTGAATATTGGCAACATTTAGAGGTGAGACATTGCATTGATGCTATGCACGTGGAGAAAAACATTGGTGAAAGTGTATCTGCGACACTACTAAACGTGAAAGGAAAGACAAAAGACCATTTAAAGGGTAGAAAAGATCTGGTTGAATTGGGTATACGAGAAGAACTCGCGCCACAACAAAGAGGGAAAAGAACATTCTTGCCTCCCGCTTGTCATACATTATCCAAAGAAGAGAAAATAAGTTTTTGTAGTTCTCTTCGTCATATTAAAGTGCCATCCGGTTACTCATCGAACATATCAAGTTTGGTATCAATGTCTGATCTTAAATTGGTAGGGATGAAGTCTCACGACTATCATGTGCTGATGCAGCACTTACTTCCGGTTGCTCTCCGTGGAATCCTTCCAGCTGATGTCAGGAAAACTATTACAAATTTATGTGTTTTCTTCAAAGGAATTTCGTGTAAAGTGCTTGATGTGGAGACGCTGGATAAACTACAGAATGACCTTGTGATCACCATGTGTCAGTTGGAAATGTATTTTCCTCCTTCGTTTTTTGATATTATGGTGCATCTACTTGTTCATCTTGTTAGAGAGATCAAACATTGTGGTCCGTTATACCTTCGATACATGTATCCGTTTGAGAGATATATGGGTATACTGAAAAAGAAAATGAAAAACCGTCGGCGTCCAGAGGGAAGCATAATTGAAGGGACAGTAACAGAGGAGGTAGTTGACTTCTGCACTCACATTACACGGTGTTGATGTTATTGGATTACCGAAAGCAAGACATGATGGCAGGCTTAAAGGGGTTGGTACCTGTGGGAAAAAATTATGCAGAGTTGATATTGATACATTGAACAAGGCACATCTGGTTGTGTTGAATCATTCTGAAGTTGTTGAACCGTATTTCGATGCACACCTAGCCTACCTCAAAACAAAACACCCAACGATGAGTAATGCCAAATTAAAAAAAGAGCAGAATGCAACATTTGTTAAGTGGTTCAGACAGAAGGTGTTGTATGAAGATTCAAGGAACGTGGATGAAATGATCCAGTTGTTGGCACTTGGTCCAAATCTCGATGTGTTGTCTTATGAAGGATATGATGTAAATGGATTTTCTTTTTACACTGAACGTCAAGATTGTAAATCGACAAACCAGAACAGTGGTGTGCATCTTATCGCTTCACAAGACATTTTCACAGGAACAAGTAATACACTGAAGAACGAATATTATGGTGTTATTGAGGATATTTGGGTCTTGAATTACACTAGTTATGAAACTTGTGTATTTCGTTGCAAATGGGTGGACAACAAACAGGGATATCGTGAGGAGGATCATGGTATGAAGCTAGTTGATTTAACGACAGCGGCTCCTACTGATGAACCCTTTATTGTTGCATCAAAGGCAAAACAAGTATTCTACTGTCGTGATCAGTCTAATCCCAGATGGTCTATTGTAATGCAGAGTAAAAGATCGATAGTTGGGATTGATAATATTGTTGATGAGGATGAATACGACTGTGAAGATGAAACAGATGTACCTATTCGGTTGCCGATGGAGGTAGATAATGTAACTAATTTTGAATATCGAAGGTCCGACCACAATGAAGGATTGTGGATTGAACGATGAAATGTTATTTTGTAAGTTTGGTTGACAATATTATATTATTTCATTTTTGTCATGTTTCAATATTTGATTCAGTAGATGTTCGTATTAACCTTGTTAATTGTTTTTTTTCAGATTATGGATCCTGACGATAGAGTCGAAGAGGACTTACTGTTGGGGTTGGATGATATTGACGATGACGTCCCTACTGAAGAACCACCAGCTGCATCTACTTCGCAACCTCGGAAGGGACGTGGACCGACCCGTGGGTTGAAGGAGAAGAAAAATTCTCCCATCGATTTGATCTGGGACAAGTACCTCCGACATCTGGTGGGTCGAAGCAGCAGTTTGCTTTACTTGGGATTGATGGTAAAATCCCATTGCTCGATTAATAAGGATTGGAAGATCAAGAAAAGGCAGACAAAGACATCATGTGGCAGATGGTGCAGAAGAAGTACAAGTCGCGGATGAACTTCGGACGAAGATTGAATCACTTCTAGCGACATCGCTGCGACATTCAAGCATCGGTTGGTAGATGGGGATTAACAAACCGGGCTCCAAGAGGTCACCGCCGTGGGTAGTGTATGATGGTATGATCACGGAGGAGGACTGGAAGATATTCTACGACCATCGCCAGACTGAAGAGTTTAAGGTACTTTTACAATTATTCTTTCTTAATTATTTAAGGAATAAAATTTAACAAATATTTTTTTATTATGTATAACTTACAAATATACAAATTTTGTAACAGTTACGTCAAGAACAAGCGAGACGTAACCGCGAAGAACGAAGATATATAAGCACTACATGGGGCGAGCTGGATATACGGGGCGGTTGGAGAAGTGGAAGAGCGAGGGCTTACTGACGAAAACTAATGAAGACGGCACTCAGTCAGTTGTTGATATGTTGACGATGCAAGTAGGGTGCAGACATTTATGCTGGGTCGCATGAAGAAAAATGACGAGGGAGTATATGTGTTCCCGCAGAGCGAGACTGCTGAGTTGGCTTCAAGATTGTAAGTATATATTTTAAAAGTTGTTGTTTACTAATTAGTAACTTCATTTCTAATATTTTTGTAATTTAAAATAGTCTGGATCTACTGAGCGATGGGAGATGGTCCGGCCCCTCCGTCTCAGGATGATCCACTGAATAAGGCCCTTGGGCAAAAGGATCATCCAGGGCGAGTGCGGGGGCTTGGAGGGGAAGTTCGCCAAAAAGACGTTTTCTACGTCTCGATCGAGAGTACCACAGGCTGAAATGATAGAGAGAATGGTGGATGAACGGGTGCACGACCGGTTGGAGGAGTCGGAAAGACGTCACGCTGAGTCGGAAAGACGTCACGCTGAGGAGCGTCAAGCCTACGAGGAGCGCCTGCGAAGACTTGAGGCTTTAGTATTGGGCCAGGTGCATGCTCCTACACCGACACCTACTCCTACACCGGTGTCTACTCCTACGCGACGGCGGATACATCGATAGTGGCCGCGTACACCGGCACCTACTGCTAGACCGACGTCTGCTCCTACCACGACGGCGGATACTGTCGATGATCCTACACCGACGTCTGCTCCTACCACGACGGCGGATACTCCGATGGTCGATCATCCTGCACCTTCTTCTCCTACCAGAGACACATTTCCTTATCAAAACCTTTCGGTTTGTTCTTTTTTCCTCCTTAGTTATTTTAACATTACTTTTAAAACAATATAATTTTATTAGCTTGCTTACTGTTGTGAGTTGATGTGGTGGCTAAATCATGTCATCTGTTTCAAGTGTTGGATGGTGGGACTGTTCATGTTGCATTCGGTCGGGTTTTACAGACCCCGAACACTGTAGTACATTTCAAGCCCATCCCACCTCTCCACGCTCGTGTGATGGTAGACGATATTGTGAAAGGTCATGAGGACTCTCCCTTCCGTTGGAGTGGAATCAGTGGAGTAAAATAGGTCAAGCAAAATCTTCAGTTGTTCCATGGCCATATTCTCTCATTGATGTCAGTGACAAGGTAAACTATTACATGCTTACTGTTTAGTTTTTAACTTGACTGTTGACTGATATTTATTATTTAAATTTTGTATACTATTAGATTGATAAGGAATTAAGACCGGTTAAGAAGAGGAAAGTGGATAAGGGGAAGGAAGTTGTGAAATCAAATGAGGAGAGTCAGAGTGTGAGAAAGGAAGTGGTCAAACCTTTCGATATGACTCCTAGGAGATCCCCCATTCTGACACCCAAGTATCTGAAGAAGTTGACAGACAAACAAAAAATGTTGTATGACTTTTTCATGACGAAGCCGCAGTCTGTCACCAATTTCAACATGAAAGTGTCTAAGCATGTTTTCCACTCCCCCGAGCCCAGAGATCTGATGATTACCGTGAGCGATCTAAGAGAATTTTTGATGGGAGACCTGCTTAACATCTCTGTGATTCAGGCCTATTGTGTGTAAGTATCTTTTAAATTATTAAATTATCTTTCATTTTTTAAGCTATTTAACATATCTTATGAAAAAATGTTGTTTAGGTGTTTGACTAGTAGATGCTAGCGACAAGAGATTATGCCCTCTCTTTCTTGTGTCCGCAATTGATGTCAGCAAATCAGGCCGCATTGGATGAGCAAGGATGTGTACAGCATGTGAGGCAGGGATTTTGCTGCGGTGCGAAGAAGAAGCAAATATTTGCTGATCCCATATCATCAGATGTAAGTACACAATAACTGGAATTTTTTGCTTCCTAATTGTGATATTAATAATTGTTCTACAAAACATTCTTTGTTTTATCTGTGGCAGCAATCATTGGATGTTGATGGTGTTGTGTATCGACACCTCATGCTTGTTGATACTAGACCCATTGGGCGGCCCTGATGACCTTCGAGAGATCGCTGTAGAGAAATTTGAAGGAGTGAGTATTCAAAATTTTAATGCATTCTGTATTTATTTTAAGCTTGTCCTAGATTATTGACAATAAATGGCTTCATTTTAAAATGCTGTATTTATGCAGGGGTCATAAGCTTGTTGGAGTGATGAAGAAACCATTCTCCATCTTGGACTTCCATTACATACGTGTAAGTAATCATTTAATTTATGCATTTTTGTATTAAAGTTAAACGTTTAATTTTTTGATCTGTCTAAAGTTGGTAATCCATGGATGGTGTGATGACAGTGTCCTCACAGCCTGATTCACGAAGCTGTGGCTATTATGTGATGCGGTACATGTTCGAGATTGTACAAAATATTGACACGCTTGGATGATGACAAGGTAAACCATACCAATCAAAGTTTTAGTTAAAGTTATTGCATTTGAAATAAAATTGTGTACTAATGATGATCAGTTTTTTTATGGACAGATCGTTTCTTTTTCACAAAGCAGGGAGCACGTATTCCAAAGGGGATCTCGACTTTGTAAGAGATCATTATCGCAGTTTTGGTGTAAAAATTACTTGAGTGTTTCTTGATCTATCTAGGTAGTTAGACTTGACTTTTGTTTTTGGCTGAAGCAACTCTCAAAGTTGTAAAGTCAACTCTCTCTTATTTTTGAAAGTTTGAATGGGTTTGTTTGCAATTCGTTTTCAATGTTGCAATTCAAACTGGCAACTTGGTTTATGGTCATATAGTGTGGTTGGTTATCAAAGGGCAATACCAGTTGGATGCCCTGTACAGGTTGTATATGCGATTGTAAATTGGGTTGTGTTGGAAAACATATGTGGTAGAGGCTAAAAAACAAAAAAAAACTAAAAAAAAAGAAAAAAAAACCACGGTTCACTTAAAACCGTGGTTTAAAACTCAATGGAACGACGAGTATAAACCACGGTTTATATAAAACCGTCGTATAAAGAGTCATATACCACGGTTATACCCGAACCGTCGTATAAAACCAATGGAACGACATTATATACCACGGTTTTCCCAACCGTGGTATAAGTCGTCTGATTCCCGCGACAACGGGCTTTAAACGACGGTTTACGAACCGTGGTTTATAATCGTCTTTTAAACGACGGTTTCGAACCGTGGTATATTGCAATTTTCCGATATACCACGCGAGTATAAACCACGGTTTCTAACCGTGGTATATAGGCAAAATAACCGTGGTAAAAAACATTTTCTGCACTAGTGAATAACGAAGACAACAGGTTGACACACACAATCGCAACTGAAAATGTTAACCAGTCTGCTACAACAACCATTTATTAAATTTCCATTCATCAGTTCATCTCTTTTTCTTTTATTCTTGATCTCAATTAAAACTGAGCGATTTCGACCCCAAACAAAAAATCTAAACTGAGGGACCACACGAACCAGTATGGAAAAAAGTTAGAGATAAGTTCAAGTAAAAAAGAGAGAGAAAAAAATAAAACAGAGCAAACGAGCAACTTTAAGAACCTGTTGAAAGCAGAGATGGCGACAACATGACCGGACGTAAGGCCCAGCAGCGAGGCTCATCACGCCTTCAACAAATTTCTTACCTGTCTTCCATCCGCCGCTGGTGACAGTCACTCGACATCGACGTCGCAGAGTATAGAGGCGGCTCAAACACTGACAAATGTGAGCTCTATAGGAATTATTGTAACCATTGACGGCACTCATTTCCACTTACTACTCATCAACGACTAACTGAACCACAGTCCAGGGAGAGACAGGAGGAGAGAATTTTGATGCACCCGTTCCGGGATTCCCTATCTGGATGGGAGACAGAGGATAAGGGTCATCATGACTCATGAGGCTTGGGTACAGACTACGTATCGGACATTTGGCAAAGAAACTGTTACGGTTAAAAAAGAAATTACTGTTGGCTAATCGATGAAATAAAAAAAATTAAAATTATAAATAAATTATAAATTGTTACTATGAAATGTCATTGATACAAAATTATCCTAGTAGTTACTAAAATACTTTGAACTTCACAATATATCTATAAATATTAATTTTTTTTATTAAAATACATAAAAAATTCAAAAGACTATAAAAATATAGATTACTATAGGAAAATTTCATCTATCACATCTTTGGCAATTCGTAAACTGCCAAAAAAAGTCACTAAATGTCACTAAATATCACTATATTTTTGTAAAAGTTCATGAAATGCCATTGTCTCGTTAACTAAACGAAAAAAGACAAAAATATCCTTAAAGTTCACAATATGCTTAGGTTAAAAATTCACTAAAATTCATAAAATTGAAAAAAATTGAAAAATAATAAAAATATATTCAAATATCAATATTTTTAAAATTTATTAAAAAAATTATTCAGTACCATAAATAGAATATAGTGTACTAAAGACATAATTTATACCAATTTTCTACCCATTAATTATCATAATTTATACCAATTAAATACCATAGTTTAACCATAATTTTCAAAATTATTTATTCTACCAATTTAAGTTATTTATTCAAAATAAATTACTTTATATTTTTCAACTAATATTTAGAAAATTTATTTGAAAGATTTTATATTGATAATTTTATGTCGAATACAAATTTTAAAACAAAATTTTTGAAAATATTAGTTAAAAAATATAAAATATTTTATTTTGTATAAATAAACAAAATGTTACATAAATTTATCTACAAAATAGAACACAAATTCTAAAAAAATAAATTATCGAAATATTAGTTATTAAATATAAAATAATTTATTAAGAATAAATAATTTATATTTTTGAAATATATTATTTATTTAAACAAAATAAATTATTTTCTATTTTTAGTTAATATTTTTCAATTTTTTTAGAATTTCTATTCTATTTTGCAGAGAACTAGAATAAATATTTTAGCAAAATAAAATTTCTAAATACTATTTTGAATAAATAATTTACATTGATAGAATTAAAAAAAATGTATAGTAAAAATAATGGATTTAATTGATATAAATTATGGTTTTAAAACACTATTCTTTTTTAGGGTACTGAATAATTGAAGAAATATCTAAGAAATATTTACTGACTTTCAATATGGTATAATATTTTAATATATTTTTATATAATTTCTCAAATTTTATTAAATGTATACTATATTTTTGGCTAATTCATGAAATGCCGAAAAAAGTCACAAAATACCATTACATTTTTAAACCAGAAAGAAAAAAGACAAAAATACCCCTACTAGTTAGCAAAGTAGTTTTAAAGTCCATGAAATGTCACTGTTTCATTTAATTTTTTAACATCTAGGGGTATATTAAAAACTTTAAAAGTAACTAGCAGGGGTATTTTTGTCTTTTTCCTTTCTAGTCAATGACACAGTGACATTTCATGAAATTTTACAAATATGTAGTGATATTAATGACTCTCTCTTTTTGGGACCATTTTATGAATTAACCAAAAATATAATGTCAAATTTCCCAATATAATTAAACCATGAGTACGAATGTGTTAGGGTGTTGTTGGCTAAAACTTTGTTTAATAATAGATATATTACATATTTTTAATTATAATTATAAATAATACTTTTTCCGGTTTATAATCTTTGTTTATTTTTGGCTATTTCTTGTAAAAAGTAGTACAGTTATGTGTGTCATCATCTATAATAACATTTGAAGAAAATAACACTTCTAGACTAATTCAATTTAGATTGTACCGGCGTTGGCATCGGGTTCCGGTCTTAAAATTGTCATATCTTTTTCGTTATAGTTCTGTTTTTCGATCCGTTTACGCCGGCACGTTCATCTTTTTGTCTACTTTGTCATGGTATATTTTGCTGATAATTTTGTTATTTCTTCTTAAATAATTCAGAATCTTTTTTACTTTTATCGGACCATTTTTTAATAAATTTTGCCTACTAAATTGGTTATTTCTGACTAAGCGTATTGGAATTACGACTGCGCGTAATGAAATTTGGATGTGTTTCGTAATATATCACAAATTATGGGTAAATATGGTAATTTTTAGAAAATATTGAAACAGGGGCAAGATCGTAAAGTTTTTAAAATTCTGACTGTGCGAAGTGAAAACATGACTGAGCGTACGAGTTCAGTTTTTTTAAGTATATGTGATCGGATTTCTGGTACAAGCACTCGGAATTTAATTTTTTTTTTTTGGTCAAAATTTTTTAATTTTTTTCATCATTGCTTCTTGTTTACAAAGTCATAGGGGCGTTCGATGAGCGCTGTTCAATTTTTTTTTTTGCATTAATATGACACATGTCACTTGTTTATTTGTGTTTCTTTATCTCTTGGTCCCACTATAAATGAAATAATGGGATGTGATTGGTTAACCGCAAGTTAACCATGGAGACATCAAACTAAACACGTTCAGCGAACAATATACTAAATTTTACACAATCAAACAGGATCTTAATTTCAGAAACTAATTTTTCTATATTTTGTAAATAATGTACTATTTTGGGCCAAACTCGTGTTTAAATAGACAAATTTACAAAAAACAAATTAAAAAACTAAAAAACAATAAAAAATCTGAAAAATTAAGCAACCATTTTGGGTCATTAAGTGTGCGTTCTTTCACGGTGTTTTGTTTTTTTTAGATTAAGGTGACATGTGTCACTTATTTATTGGGTTACTTTTACCTCTTGGCCCCACCAAAACTGAAATACTACACTCTCATTGCTTAACCATGGTGACATTAATCATAAAACTACAAAACCCAACTTTTTCTTCCCAACTCCGAACGCACCCTAAAAGTACCCATAACGAAAAGTATAGGATTACACATACATAAGATTAGTAGGGAAACTAAACATCCAACACAAGACTAAACATAAGCTTTAGGACCCGTTTGGCTGCAACGAATTGTTAGTTTTTGATGAATTGTGCACATAAAGATTGAACTTTTACAGGCAAGGTCCATCACAAAAGTGGGACATTAATATGATATTAGAGCTTTATGTTAACGCAGGTAAACCCTGCGTTCAGGCCACGTAACACGTAGTGGGCTAAATCGCTGAGGGGATATTACCAACATACCCAACAATGTGAGGAAAAACCTGTCATCTCCAATACCGTCGCAAACCCTATCCTTTTACTGAGATTTTGCCGCATTCAATTGCAGTATCAATTAAAATTTTCTGATCTTCCTACGCACTTGCGTGGAGGTCAAATGGAAGCAGTTGAAGGTAGTTTCTCTCACTAAGATTTTACAGCTGATTATTCTTCCAGATTTACCGCACACCAGTTGAAGGTAAATTCTTTACCCTGCACACTTGTGCGGAAGTTGAGTAATTGTAGGACGAACGAAGAAGATGACAACAAGAAACAAAAGATGAGTATATTGTTGTTTTCTCTCTCAGGGGTGTGGCACTTTACTGATTCGTAGCCACTACACTAAATGGAAAGTGGAGCTTAATCCCAACGATTGTTCCCGAGATTAATGTGCTCATAATATTGCTCAAATTTGTCCAGCCATCATCGAACGACACCTTATTGTGCACGTCTTAAGCTAGTTCATACAAAAAACATGCGAGGCTCACATGGCAACAACCATCTATGAACTCACACTTGGGCCTAACAAGTAACAACATACTGAATCAAATTGGGCGCTTCTCCAAACACTAGGATTTCCTCTTTAGGATATTACATCTTCCTCGGGAACAATCCAATATCTTGGACAACCAAGAAACAAGGCACTATTTCATTGTCTAGGGCAAATAGAACTAGAATATCGATCAATATGACGGGTTATGCACACCGCAAAGAACCCAGTTTTCCACGAGATAACTAAACACAAAAATTAATTGCCATTTTGTAAGAAAAAAGATACAAAATAGGCTAGTATCTCAGTTTCACGCTTACCACCACAACTTGAAGACATAATGACAAAAGCAGCTAGCAGGTGCAAAATACAAAGATCAACTGGATCACATCTCTGTATCGTTCAATAAGCGAGCCACTTTAGGCCTGGGCTGACCTCCAGCCACAACATCTTTCTTCATTTATCTATTTGTCTGGTAAAAGAATCTGTTGTAATCTCCCGGTTTACTGTCTTGTTTTATCATCTCCATTCTTTACCCGATGTTTTTACTCTCCTCATCTACTGTAATATAAAAACACACTCAAGAACCCATAATAATATTGCGTTTTCTTCTTCCTCAAAATCTTGCACTTCGCTCGGTTTCTTTCTCCCAACTTCGCTGTTCGATTCTTGCTTGATTCCAACATACGGTTTTAGAATTTGTGGACTGAGGCGCAGATATGGGTGAGGTGGTGCATTTAGGAGATATTGATCGAAGGTGGCCGAAGACAGTGACCAAAAGGGGGAAGTGGTGGTCGGGTTAGTAGGCAGAAGAGGTTGTGGTGAGGTCAAACGAGTAAGAAGATAGGATGGGTAAAATATACGCGAGGAAAACGAGTGGAAAGGGAATAAGGTAAGGGCATCCACAATGGTGAAAGTGGATTCCACCCATCAACAAATATTATTTTATTATCTCCTCTCACAATCTCTCTCTTACTTATCTAGGTTCTCTAAAAGGAGGGTGTATTAGTTAAGAACCCCTCTCACATCCTCTCTCCTCCACCTCATCATTTTTTTTTCTCTTTTAATATTATGGGTGGGAATCCACACCATTGTGGATGCCCTAAGGAAAATGGTAAAAGGGTTTCCTATTTCTAAATTATGGGAAAGGGAAGAACTGATTTGGGCAATATGAACAGCATCAAAATAAATCGGGACTCTTCATTCACCTTTATCTTTCCCTTTCCGATAACCCATTAACGAACACCCCCAAAACAATTCTATTGACCCTCTAGAAGTAAACAGAGAACGAGATCTTCCAAATTCCACCCACAAGTTTGTGCGCTAACATTAACTACTTACCCAAAGCTGAAGCTGCTAAATCGTCTCTCGAGTTGCTCATCTAGACATGTTGACAAATACAGGCGCAAGGCAATGTGGGTGATTCGTCATCGGCTATATAAGAACACTCCCATGGCATTTTACCTTATGAAGGAGCAAGGACTCGAGTCTAGTAGTAAAACATACACCATGATGGTTCTTCTAAAGAACACCAACTTGATCGCTCTCTCTTCCACTCTCTTCTTGTCCTTGGTGATTCTCTTACAAACGCACTACTCTTCAGCCTACGATGACCAAATTGAAGTTCCAAGAAGCTACACGCCAAGGAGAGCATTGCTGGAGTTGGAACACAAGGCACAACCTGCGCATGACGTTCCATACGGCCCAAACCGAAACCAGCCACCAGCCTCCTTTTCTAATGGATGGCGGCAACTAAGGGAAAATTTGCCACATGATGTTCCATCCGACCCCAACCTAAGACAGCGACCGGGTCGGCCATCAGATCTTTTTGCTCATGATGAATCGGTGCAGAAAGCTCAACCAGCGCATGATGTTCCTTTCGGCCACAACCAAAGAAAGCCACCAGCGCCATCAGGTCCACCGTCTCCTCTCTTTGCTCATGAAGGTATGCAGGAATCTCAGCTGGGGTATGATGTTCAGTCTGGCCCCAACCATAGACAGACACCAGGCCTACCACCAGCACTTTTCTCTCACAAACTGAAGGTACAACCAGTGCATGACGTTCCATCTGGCCCCAACAGGAAAACTCAGAAGAAGCGGGTGCTGCGTGCTATCCCACCATCTGGCCCCAACCCTGAAGAGCCACCAATACCTTCATTTGCTCATTGAGAGGAGAGGGAGCTTAAATGGCCATACTTCACCCACAATTTAGTGATCACAATTACTAGTTTGTTTGGGTCTGTTTTATCACCACTCAGTTCAGAATAAGCATTTCATGGAGCAGAAAAAAGTTAAAACTAAATAATATACTTCAAAGCATCCATCATCTCAGGGATGATCGCATCTTCTTCAGCCAAGTATTTGTTTAACTTTTCACATATTACGCAATTATCTGTCTGAATCAGTCACTGATCATACATGCTATAAAACAAGGTCTTCTTTCCCTGTTACTAGAAGGGTGCTCTCTCTTTCTTTTAAATTACAGTAATAAATGACGCAAGACAGCTTCACAGAGAGCATACCAGAGGCACTATTTTTGTTATTAAACATCAGAGCTTACTCTTTGGGAGTCCAACTGCTGCTTGTCTTGATCTTTTCTCGACTACTCTAGAAAGTTGCTTAACCGCTTCTTTTGGTATATGCCGTGGCTTGCTCAGCCAGAGACCTCCATCCAGTCACAAGAACAAAGTCAGCAGGATTCGGTCTACTATTAGTGATTATTTTAAGAAAAAAAAAACGAATCTGCAGTTTTTTTTTTTTTTCTCAAGTCAATCTCTTCATGGAAGCTTTGCCCCTAAAGTTAGAAGAACGAGTATTTTGTTATATACCAAGATGTACAAATTATATAGCGTATTTGCTAAAGAATATTAAACGTGACGCATCAAAGATGAGATACTCCATATAATTAGGCAAATCTTGATTCAACCTCTTTCTATTTCTTTCATTCTGCTAGTTAGCATAATGGAGGAACAAGAGAAAAAAAAAAGAAAGAAAGAAGCTGGGATGGGTATAGGTCCGGTAAGAAAGGAATATCAACAGCTCTCATATAATCTTAGTCCCAAGTTAATCTTTATCTACGATAATTAAGTAGAACGAAAAGGCATCCTAAGAATTGTACAGTTGGTTGAGTAAAATTTTCATCCTGCAGTGTTGCTTAGTTCCTCCATAGCTTGTTTATCACAATTTCTGTGTTATTCATCTTTTCTGCCAAGATATATGCTGCTCGGTATACTTTTTTCTTTTTCATCATTTTTCATTCTTTTCTTTTACTACAAAATTGAAGAGTTATAGTATATCAGAGCCATATTCAACGCGTAAAAAATGAAGAGTTTCTTTATTCCATTAATTTATTCACCAAATCAAAATATAGATTCTACTTCTCCAGAATTTAACAAACTCAAGTCTCCATTCAAATCATAGCCCAATATATATTATACGGTAACACAAGCAACTAAAGAGGACATATCAGAGCAGCATCCAAAGCCTCCATCTCCAATTGCTTATTCTACATCCTTACTCGTCTCTCAAAGCAACTACCAAAAGCCTTATACACACCCACAGAGAGAGCTCATTAATTTTAGCCAAAGTAAGAACAAACAGAATTTGTCATCTAGGCTCAGTTCCTGGAAAGATGAGTGAAAGTATTACAAAAAGCTCATTTCAGTATACTCTCTAAGGGCCATGAGTAAGTGTAGAGCCTTAGCAATTGTTGTAGGGAACTTGCCATTAACTATGTAAGAAAAGGGCTTCGGTGGCACATAGTGTTAGTTATCTAGATCTTTAAAACTATGGCAAGGAGGGAAAAAGGATAATCATTGAAGTTGGTGAGTCTCAGGGCAGACATTAGCCTTGCAGTAGAATGGCTCTTTGAGGGAGTAGATTGAAGTTAGAAAGTCGCAGAGCAGACATTAGCCTCACAGTAGAATGGCTCTTTGAGGCACTACAAGAAAAACAGAATTTAGCGTCCGATTAAGCAGCGGACGCTATTTTTCGATTAGCGTCTGATATTAGCGTCCGATTTTTCATTGGATGCTGAACTGTGTCTAAATCAATTTCGGACACTAGTTGGACGCAGGTTAGCGTCCGATATTAGCGTCCAACAATAAATCGGACACTGGATTGTGTCTAGACTTATATTGGACACTAGCGGACGCAGATTAGCGTCCGATATTAGTGTCTGACTGAAAATCGGACGCTAATTTACATATATGAAGAAAAAAAGATCATTTTAGTAAACTTATTGAATTAACAAATTTATGTTATAATTATACTAACTACTTTTTTGTGAAAGTATACTTAATACTTAAATGTTACTATTATTCAACCTCTCCTCCAACGAGCTTATTCACTCGGCGATAACACCCGCCCTCTGCAAAACCCGTTTCTTTCTTCCCCCAAACCGTCAAACCCTAGATTTCTTTTCCAATCCACTCGGTGGTGGCTCTTTCCTACCATGGATTCTCTCCGGTGCCTGCGCCTCCAAGCTCACACATTTGTCCCTCCGAAGTAACAAACTCAATGAGAGATTCTCCCTCATGGCTGCGATGGGCTTGAATACCTTGACCTCTCTGCCAACAATTTCTCCACTCCCATCCCCGATTGGGGTAGTTGTCTTTACAGCACCTCGACCTATCATCGAACAAGTTCAACGGCGTCATCCCACCCTTAGCACTTAAAGACTGCGACAAACTAACCTACCTCAACATCTCCAACAATGAGTTCACCGGCCAACTCCCAACTTTTCCAACCTCTAATCTCCAGCTTCTTTACGTGTCCAGCAACCAGTTCGTTGGAGGATTTACTCGTTCGGGTCTTGTCTCTGCCTGTCCGACACTAGTCAAAATTGATCTCTCATCCAACAATCTCACGACATCCAAACCTGGTTTGAACTCTGCTCATCTCAGTTATCGCCAGTTGAAGCTCTTGGAAGCAAGCCTCCTACCTGCTACTATATTAAAATTCAGGTATGTTACATCTTCGTTTCATTTAATTGTATAGTTAATCTCTATTCAAGTTAGGGTTTCCGGTAACGATTATTGCTGTAATTACTTGCGAATGGATTGTTGAATTTAGGTGGTCATTCATCAGTGTACATCTAATCTTTAATCTTGTTCAGGAATACAATTTGAGTATTAAGCCATCAACAGGGACTGAAGATTGTAGCAGGATAGCAAAAGTAGACGACAGGTATTTTTTTTGTTATTGTGTGTGCCACATTTGGTTTCTTCATCAATTCTTGTCTCATCATTAATTCTGCACATAAACTATACTAGCTTCGAGCATTTCAGTGTCATTCCCAATCATCAGTTCTTTTTCCTGTTCTGCTCTTTGTTAATTATTGGTTTACTGATTTTTGCATATTTGATTAGATGAGAGAAAAGATCATAACCTTGGACTACCAAAAGAGAAGCGCCTGCAGATTGTGAGCTTTCTTTTTACTTGTTAATAAAAAGATGTTGGTACCTTATATATGTACGTGCGTCAAAAGTTAAATATGTATATACTTATCTACTACTTTATATAGACCCATGGGGAATGAAGGAAGCTTGTTGCTGCTGTTGCATCTATCTCTGAGGGAGGAAAGAGATGATCTCAACATCATGCGTAGTAGTATACTTGAACTGTTGTGAAGAAGATCATGGACTAATAATGTTTTATGATCCGTTTTAATGTGTTAATTAGCTGACGACGAGCGCCGAAAGAGAACAATGTAGTTGACATGTTGTGGTGAACTAGAAAAAATTGATGAGAGGTTTTAAGTCGCTGTATTTTAATTTAATACATATTTTTAATGTTATTATAGCCATACTACAAGAGCTGTAAAGAAGGGACAAGCTCAGGTTATGATTGCAATACTAGCTTTGAGGTACATAATAGATTATAGTGTGTTGCAAGTCGTGAGATTTGGTAGAACATCAGTTTGCTAGTTGAGAGTATTTACAAATTTTTAAAAGTATTCAGCTGGTACAAACCTATTTATGGATGGAATAACATAAGACCTGCAATAACTTAGTTAATTATGTTTCCATGCTCGTAAAATTTTTTAAATGTTCGGATTGATGTGTTTTCTAAAATTTTGAATTACATTTGCCTGGTTGATATTGTTGTATGAATGCTCGTACAAGTTTTGACCTTTTACATGTCATGTTGATAACATGCCTATATTTCTTTGTCAGCATGAGAATCCTATTTTTTCCTTCTGTCAATGTTTGGTTCAGGTTGTTGAAGTGTTACTAGAAAATGAAGAAGCGGTAATGTGTCCTAATTTGTAGGGTGAATATTGTTTTTGCATTTTATTATTATTGATCACATGTATTTTATTTATGGACTTCAGCTCAAGATTCTTCAGGAAAATTGTGAGAAAAAAGGCAAAATATATCAGGTTCAGTATACTCAAGTTCATGGTACCACTTTTAATCGTTGGATTTTGCCTTACAACTCTCATATCATATTTGGGGTACCCTTTTAATAGACCATCACTACAAAAAGGCTTTTGAGAAGTTTCTTATTTTACTTGCTGGTTCTGTACACTTAGTTCATGCTACAACTGCTAATCAGTGGAGTACTCATAACTCCTCTTTGAAACTACTTATTTCACTTGCATTTTTTGCAGTTTTTGTTTCCTCAATCGTTTTTGCAGAGAGTTAATGTTCGTTATACTACATGTGGGACACCAATTTATCTTGCACCGGAGGTATCTTATTCTTTTGTCACCTATAAAAGGCTTTTAATATGTCTTTGTAGCTCTAGTTTTCCATGTCCCGACTGTGTACCCTTGTAGAACAAGCTAATTATCTGTTTCTTACTGTCCAATCATGAAAAAAGTATGTTTTTGTACATCCAGGGAAAAAGAACAAGGAAAAACTCTTGTAAAATTAGTTTGTCCATGATTCTAGATGACTGTATTTTGTGTTAGAATTATGCTCAATCGAATATTTCTTTGAGTCCGCTATCACAAAATACTACTTATTCGCAGTCTTACGCTACTACAGATAGTCTAATTGTCACCCTCTCAATTGGTTACTTGGTCAATTCTTAACAATTTGGATGTGAACTATATCGACTAATTTTCTGTTGTGCATGTTATTTCATTCTCTGGTTTTTTGTTGATAGGATAGATATGGATGCATCTGTAGATACATTTTACTCTGTGGATAACCTGGCTGTATCAACTTCGTAAGCTCATTTAGGTGCTTTTGAGCTTAGGAGGGTGGTTTCTTACTGTGGATCGGAATGTTGTTCGGGAAATTAGCTGACGGGTGTATTGTCCATCGGAAAGGAGGGATGGTATATTTCATCTGTGAATGTGACCATGTATTGCGAATGCATGGATCTGGCATAGAGGTTTGATGTATCTGAGATTGATTCTCTCTACCTTGTCTTTGCTTTTCATTCTCTGTGCATACAAAATATGAATACTATGACTGGCATTTTAATCAACTGCATAGCCAGCTTATATCTGATTTGTAAGTAGTGCTTATTAATAAACTCGACGGACATGTTTCTTTTTATAGGCTGTCAACTATCTTAATATCAAGGGGCTTCTAGACCTTACTTGCCAAACTGTAGCTGATATGATCAAGGGAAAGACTCCAGAGGAGATTAGGAAGAAATTAAGAATGACTTCACACCTGAAGAGGAAGAGGAGGTCCGCTGAATGCTGCAATGCTGCATTTGTGTCACATTTTGGTATCTGGTGGTTAAATGTCAGTTGTAATAGGTCATGTTCATATAGGGGCAGGTCATTGTGTGGAACTTGATGTTGTTACCAAGGGAACCAGATCTTGTCATGTGATTGCAAACACAAATCTACTTTAAGATATTCAATATATTCTATAATTTGTGTCGTGTTCAAGCTCATGGATTGGGTTTCACATGCTTAAGGCGTATTCTATGATGAACGCATTCTCTGATGAAATAATCAGCTGGACGTTTAAAGTAACTGATTTTAATGTTCGAATAAATAAAGTTTCTGATAAATATTGTTGATAGATAGACACAATTTAGTGTTTGAATAGTAATTTAGCGTCCGAAGATCTAAAGTAGCGTCCGATAAGTAGAAGCAATTTAGCGTCCGAAAAAAAATTGGACGCAAAGCTGTAATTAATGTGTTTCCAGTTAGTTAGTGTCCGATTAAGCGGTTTGCGACCATTTAGTAGACGCTATTTAGCGTCCGAAATCGGACGCTAACAAGTAGACGCTAAATAGCGTCTGAAACAAAAATGGACGCGAAGTGGACGCAAATTAGTGTCCGCGGACGCAAAAAAAAAATTAGCGTCCAGGCTTTTAGCGTCCGATGAATATCGGACGCTAAACATCAAAAATCGGATGCTAAACACATTTAGCGTCCGATTTTTGATGTTTCGACGCTAAAACCTGTTTTTTTTGTAGTGAGGGAGTAGTTTTGGTTACAACAAGACACACACTGTAGGCATCTGCTATCTCCAACTTTTTGATCTATATCTCATAAATAGCCCTTTTTGATAATTTAGAGTTTAGAATGAATTTGTAAAGTCATACATAGATTGAGCAAAAAGCTTGAGACTAACCAGCATTTGAAGCCAGGTAGACAGCAGCCATGGCAATATCCCATTTTTCACCTAGCTTAGAAAGAGGCATATATTCTCTAGATTTATTGGTCATATCTTCAGGGGCAAGTTTACTCATGCCCGGTGTACCACTAATGGGGCCAGGAGCAATTCCGTTTACCCTAATATCATAGTCAGTTCCCCACTCCAGGGCTAGATTTCGGGTAGTAGCATCAACGGCTGCCTGAGATGCAAAAGCAAAATGTTGATGCAATGAGAGAGAAAGAATATTATACCCCATCGACACACATCAAAGGGAATCCACAAATTGAGACACGAGTATCAAACCTTGGCTGCAGACACATGGATTTGATACCAGGAAGCACTATAATGCAAGGTGGCACTTTATGTTTAATATTAAGCCACCACCATCCGTTGATGGCTTCCCCATTCCACCCTTTTTCAGATACTTCAGGGCTTCATGGCACATTGTGAATGTCCCAACAGAATCTATATCCAGTACTGCAGAAGAAAGTTGATAGGAAACTTAAGTCTAGCATGAAGCCTCCGCGTAAAGCTATTATACCATCCATATTAGCAATATGCATTGGAGTATGTTTCATTGAATCATAATACATTATGCATTATGTGGATCAGCTATCACATGTTCCTTCCCCTAACAGTTATTCTCCACAATAAGAGGAAAAGGTATAGTTTACTGGTCTACCCTTTTAAAATGACTGTCGTTACTTGTTTAGATTAATTCTTTTTTATGCAATTTTTTTAAGATAATTAGAAAGCAGATAGTTCAGGAGAAAAAATGCAATTTATCTCAGCTTGATATGCAAATTTCAGGAGAAAGGTAAGCTTTTGTTTCATGGCAAAGTGTGAGAGTTAATAAAGATCCACTTAATCTAGGTTTCGTGCGGTACACAAAGATTTCAAAATAGGTTCTATGCTACCTGTCCGAAACCCATTTGGTGACAAGTCTTCTGGAGACACCAGAAAATTTCCAGCTGCAGCATTTACAAGAATGTCAATCCTACCATAGTGCCTAAAAGTTGTTTCGATTACCCTCTTTGCATCATCTTGCTTGCGAACATCTCCATCAGTCCCTATGGCCTGTTCTTTTTATCAAAAAGGCAAAGAGGAGAAAGTTCATACTTGTAACCCTAAAACAAGTCACTCATCGAGACTCTTGACAAGTTATCTGCTCAATAGTTTATATACAAGGAACTCAATCCCAGATGAGCAAGAACACTTCCAAAATCATAACAGATCTTGAAATCACTAGCAAAGGTAAAACATGAAGCACCCATGAACTAAGTAAAGCCCCAACCGTGGAAAAAACAATGTGTAAAATATAACCTTCCACAATTTGTGTCACTAAATGGCAATCATGCATACTTCCAGAAGCATACCAGAATAAACAGATAGCAACTGCATAAACTATTAGTTCGGTAGGTTTTGGTTTAGGGTCATGGATTTAAGTTCATGATCAGGTATGGGCATAAAATCCATTGATCAGACTTAAAATTGAAGGAAATTCCACAATTTTAAGTAATGTTACTATATTTTCTCACAGTCACGTAAGACATCGTAAAAACAGCCATAAGACCTAAAAGACAGCAGTTTGGCGGTAAAGACAGGTCGTTTGTTACGATAATAGTAACAATGGCAGAAACTCCAGATTAGACAGACAGAACAACAAGCAAAGGAGGAAGAACCAGTGAGTTAGTGCTCTCAAGGAGCAGCAACACACACTAACCTTGCAGATTCACAGGGTGTAGAACGTGAACCACGCAAAGGCCAGAGGAGAGAAACCAAGAGAGAAATGAGACGATGAAGAATTCTGTATTATTCACGGTAGTTTGCAATGTAACAGTCAAATGACTTATATAGTAACAGAGGCAAAATACACATCTGTCACACTAATCCCAATCAGCTACTTAACTAATCACAGAGCACGTGACAAACAAACAAAATGTTATTAGCTATTAAATCTGTAACAAATCTCCCTCTGTTTGAAAACCTTGTCCTCAAGGTTTAAAGTTAGGGAACCTCCGCAGTAAATCGTAGTAAAACTCCCAAGTTGATTCTTCTTCTAGTAAATCAGTCCATTTAATCAGTACTTTGGTTGCTGCTTTACCTTGCCGATTAACCATCTTTCTTTCCAAAATTCTCTCTGGTTCATGCACAAGACTGTCTGAAACAGCAGCAGGCAACTGAGATGAATAAGATGCAGTTCCCACATGCTGTTTGAGTTGGGAAACGTGAAATACGTTGTGAATGGCGGAAGAAGGTGGTAATTCTAACTTGTAAGCGCTTGGTCCACACCTGTCTATCACCTTATATGGCCCATAATACTTAGGAGCTAGCTTGTGATGTGATCTGCGCACTACTGAGTGCTGGCGATATGGTTGAAGTTTTACAAACACAGAATCGCCAATGTCAAAAACTCGGTCAGATCGATGCTTGTTTGCTTGGTGTTCCATTCTATGCTGAGCCCGCAATAGATGGAAGCGCAATATTTGAATCATATTCTCTCGATTCTGCAAACAACGATCCACCACTGCTACCCTTGACTCACCGGGAAGATAGGGAAGATTCTGGGGTGGCAACTGACCGTAAACCACTTCGTACGGAGTGAGATTTGTAGCAGTGTGAAAGGAAGTATTATACCAAAACTCAGCTAACGGTAAATACTTACTCCAAAGCTGTGGTCTATCACTGCACATACAACGGAGGTAAGTTTCCAAACTTCTGTTTACCACCTCCGTCTGGCCGTCAGTTTGAGGGTGATACGCAGAAGAAAAGTTTAAATCAACTCCGTGAATAGACATCAGCTCCTTCCAAAAATCGCTCAAGAACACCGCATCCCGATCACTGGTAATAGACCGAGGAAACCCGTGCAACTTGAAGACATTATCGAGATATGCTTGTGCCACTGTTGCAGCTGTATACGGATGAGACAAAGCTAGGAAATGCGCAGCTTTACTCAACCTGTCTACTACAACCAGTATAACCGATTTACCAAAAGATAAGGGCAAAGCATCGATGAAATCCATGGAAATATCTTGCCACACCTCCTCTGGTATAGGCAGAGGCTGCAACAATCCAGGTGAGCCACCGTTTCAGATTTGCACCTTTGGCAAACTTCACAAGCATATATAAACTGTTGAATATCCCTAGTCATCCCTCTCCAGTAAAAGAGAGACTTAATACGCTGATGAGTTGCATCTCGACCAGAGTGCCCCCCAAGCCCAGAACAGTGGAGCCAATCTAAAATGAATTTACGCAAAGAGGGAACTGCAGGTACCACTAGTTTTCCTTTTCTCCTGAGAACTTCATGACTCCAAGTAAACAGCTTGTGACTGTTTTTATCTTGCCGTAACTGCTGTATCAGAATTTGCAACTGCACATCTGTAGAATAAGCATCTTTAATTTGTTGCATAAGATCAGTTTGCAAGACAGATAATGACATGGTAAGAATTTCAGATCCTTCTACACGTGAGAGAGCATCAGCTGCCAAGTTTTCTTTGCCAGCTCTATACTGGATTTCATAATCAAACTCCAATAATTTCGGTAACCACTGCTGTTGAACTGGAGTGTTCAATCGCTGTTCAAGTAGATACTTTAAGCTTCGCTGATCCGTGCGTATCACAAAGTGGCTATGAAGTAAGTAGTGTCGCCATTTTTGAACAGCGAAGACAACAGCCAATAACTCTTTTTCATAGATGGACAAATGCAGCTGTTTCCCATGTAAGTGTCTGCTGATGTAGTCCAAGGGGTGTCCGTCTTGCATCAAAACAGCCCCAATTCCGGTACCACTAGCATCAGTCTCCACAACAAACTGCTTATCAAATCTGGGCAGAGCTAGGACTGGAGCTTTACAGAGTGCCTCCTTCAGTTGACTGAACGCCAACATAGCTTCTTCATTCCAACAGAAAGCGTCTTTTTTCGTCAAGGCGGTCAAAGGCCGAGCTATGGTGCCGAAATTCTTGACGAAACGTCTATAGTACCCGGCCAATCCCAAAAATCCACGTAACTCCTTAAGATTTTTAGGTACAGGCCAATTCGCCACTGCCTCTACTTTCTTAGGATCAGTGGAGATTCCATCTGCTGATATGAAATGTCCCAAATATTCAACACGTGCAGAAGCAAAATAACATTTGCTTTTCTTCGCGAATAACATATTCTCCCTCATTGTAACAAATACTTGCCGCAGATGATACAGATGATCTTGAACAGATGTGCTGTATACTAAGATATCATCAAAAAATATGAGGACGAATTTCCGCAAGTAAGGTCTGAAAACAGAATTCATCAGGCCTTGAAACGTAGCAGGTGCGTTAGTTAGCCCAAAGGGCATAACTAAATACTCGAAATGCCCAGAATGTGTCTTAAAAGCAGTTTTATGAATATCCGCTGTATGCATACGCACCTGGTGATAACCCGCCCGTAGGTCAATCTTTGAAAAAATACACGACCCACCCAGTTCATCCATGAGGTCACTGATTAAAGGAATTGGGAAACAGTCCTTAATAGTGATGTTGTTGAGTTTTCTGTAGTCCACACACATGCGCCAAGTACCGTCTTTCTTCTTTACCAAAACAACCGGTGAAGAATATGGACTGGAACTATACCGGATCGTTCCCTGTATCAGCATATCCTGCACCATTTTATCGATTTCATCTTTCTGTTGCACTGAGTATCTGTAGGGCCGCAAATTAACAGGATTCACTCCTGCTTGTAGAGGTATCTGGTGGTCATGCCCGTGTCTGGAAGGAGGCAGTGAAGAAGGTTCCTCAAATATATCATGAAATTCACTTAACAATTCCTCAATATCTGAAGAAGAAGTCGAAGGCTGTTGCGGTAAAATATCAGTTGAACTATCAAGATTCAATTGATTGACACTGATCATAGAAAGTTGCGCACCAGAAATAGCTATCTTGTGCAATTTTTTAGCCTTCATCTCCTTTAGTGAACCAGTCTTAACACCATTCAATATCATCTTCCTTCCCCGAACTTTGAAAATCATGACCAGGTTCTTGAAGTCCCATTCAATAGCCCCAAGGTCAACAAGCCACTGAACCCCGAGAACCATGTCACAGCAACCAAGGGGTATAACAAGAAAATCAGCTTGAAACTCCACTCCTTGAAAGGTTCATTGAAATTTCTCCACTTTTCCCCCAACTACTAAGGTGGTACCATCAGCAACTGAAACCGTAATATCGGTTACAGCTTGAATTTTGCATCCCAACTTCTCTGCTACTGCTCGATCGAGGAAGTTATGAGTACTTCCCGAATCAATTAAAATGAACAGCGGACGTTTGGAGTGGATTCCGTGAACTCTCATTGTACGAAATCCAGACATGCCCGCTAAAGCATTAACAGAAATCTGAAGTTCTTCTTCCACTTCTTGAACAAGCGGCGATTCCACCGTCTCCAAATCCTCTCCTTCACATTCCGCAAGATACAGTTGGACTTTCTTATGTTTCAAATGATGGCCAGGTGTGTACTTCTCATCACAATAGTAACACAAACCTTTAGCCCGCCTCTCATTCATTTGCTCCGATGTCATAAACTTCCGAGGAGCTAGCGTTTCCTTACCTTTGTTACTGTCAACCAGCGGCGGCGCTATCGTACTAGGGTTAGGAAGCAACCCCTTCGAATGCGTCCCTGAAAACACGCCCTTAGAAGAAGTCCAACTGCTAGAACCAGAACACTTGGGATGAGCCCGTTCATAGAGGCGCCCTAGCAACAAACATTCCCGAACCGACTGCGAACGAAACATACGGAGATGCATTTGAGTGTCGTTTCGAAGTCCCGCCAGATATGTACTGACAAGGTAGTCTTCTGGAAGATTGACTCTCGTACGAATCAATTCAAATTTGTCGTGATAGTCGACGATCCCGTCGGTCTCTTGCAACGCCTTGAGTTCTGCCATAGGATCGTCCAAGACTTCTCCAAACCTCTCCGTCAACAATTCTTTGTACGCGGACCAATTCGTCAAGAACTGTTGATTCGATTCCGATTGAGAGATAGATTGGTGCCAGGTGGCCACCTGACCGTCAAAGTGAATAGACGCCAACCCCACCTTCAGATCTTCCGGCGTATGATCAATGGCTAAGAACTGCTCGATTTTACATAGCCATTCCTTGATCTTGTCGCCACCGAAGCGCGGGAAATCAAGCTTAGCCAAGCGAGTTACCCCGGAGTAAGGAGATCGCCGAGTCGAAGTCTCTGATGAACGCTCCGCTTCACTAGAGATGCGATCAGAAATTGCGGCAGTATGGATACGCAGAGCTTCGAAAAGGTCTGCAATGCCTTTGTCCATTTTCTGATTTTGCGCATCGATCTTTTGGTTTTGCTCTGCGAGCATCGCCTGAATTCGAGGTTGTAAAGAAGTCTCCAATTCCTTCATTGCGTCGCGGATCAACTGAGCTGTTCTTGTTTCGGCCATGGAGAGGATCGCTGAACATCTGATACCTTTGTTACGATAATAGTAACAATGGCAGAAACTCCAGATTAGACAGACAGAACAACAAGCAAAGGAGGAAGAACCAGTGAGTTAGTGCTCTCAAGGAGCAGCAACACACACTAACCTTGCAGATTCACAGGGTGTAGAACGTGAACCACGCAAAGGCCAGAGGAGAGAAACCAAGAGAGAAATGAGACGATGAAGAATTCTGTATTATTCACGGTAGTTTGCAATGTAACAGTCAAATGACTTATATAGTAACAGAGGCAAAATACACATCTGTCACACTAATCCCAATCAGCTACTTAACTAATCACAGAGCACGTGACAAACAAACAAAATGTTATTAGCTATTAAATCTGTAACATCGGGTTTCAGAATTTGGCTCCATTCAGCAGATACCCAACACGCTCTTGTCCAGGATTCAAAGAATCCAATTGATACAACTATACGAAGCATTTATCAACGAATTACACATTAGCTCATTATTTTCACCATATCACTATACGTCAAGACTTTGTACGATAAAAACTCAGCTACTGTACCCGGGTGGGAAACAAATAAAAACCCAAAATACTAGGAATCAAATCTCTGTAAGAATAACAACATAGAAAGGAAGAACTCCGCATAATCAAAGTTGATTTGCTTCCAATATGTCAATCAAGAACTTTATAGGATTGGTAGCCGATTGAAGTCCAGATTGCAGGAGAAACGAAACCTAGGTTTTCAGGGAAGAGAAAGAGAAAAAGATGACTTGGAAGGGAGAAGGTGGTTAGTTATGGGAATGCCAAGGGATTGAAGGGCAGAGACGGCAGCGTCTATAACAGCCTTGCGGCGGCCCATAATGGCGACGGAAGCGCCATGTTTGCCCAGCTGAGTAGAGATCTCAAATCCAATTCCAGATGCTCCTCCGGTCAATGATGCTACCTTCCCCTTTAGGATGTCACTCTTAAAGGGCGACTCCATAGCCATAGCTGATTTTAGAGTATGGGGGTGTTGGGTTCCAGCTGATGGCTAATGGAGGATCATCGCAAATGACGTGCTTGGTGAACTCGTGCTCATTACATTGCTGCCGATAAGATATTGAAAATTATAATACATGACAATAACTTATTAAAAATTAAAATGTTCACCCATATACATATTAAAATTGAATGAGTTGTCTCATATACGGTGGATGAAATTTTTGTTTAAACAGTTAGTATGGGGTTTTGTGGGTAGAGAGGAAAATATTGAAGCCCAAAGAAAAGGAGAGAAGGGGGTAGCCCAAATTTTCATCTGATTCAAACTGTGTAATGTTTAAATGATATGAATGCAGATTCATGGGTTTATTTTTCAAAAATAAAATAAAAAATGGAATGAAATCAAAGATGTAAGTAAATATTATATTGACGGGGTAATTTGACAATGTAAACAAATAAAAAAAGCTCTAAGTTTACATCATGCGATGTTTTTAAACTTTACAACATGCGATGTTGGAGTTAAGAATTGAAGAGAAATTATACAAAATGTATGAGGAATTGCACGGGTGTTCGTTTATCTTTGGTTTTATTTTGGTCTTTTATTTATTTGACTTTTTAGGGGTTATATAATATAAAGTTAGGGGTACTTAATTCTTCAATAATTTACCATTGTTAAGTTCTTCATATTAAGATAAGTTTGCCTTACATATTTCATTTCACCTCATATTAAGTACACAGATAAATACTGTCATCTTTTAAAGCTTGTGAATAGAAATTATAATCTCATAATATTTCATGAATGACGTAAAAAAATCCCAAAATATCAGTCCACCAGCCACCAGATACAACACGTAGCAACTCCTTTTCCGCGAACTTCAGAGTTTCAACCGTGCCTTGCTTGCTAAACAATTCTGGCGCATCGTACGCAGAGATCCTCTATTCATTGGGTTAAGTGGTATGCCCTATGCAAAGATAAAAGTTCAGGGGGTTTGGGCTTCCGCGAGCTTCAGAGTTTCAACCGTGCCTTGCTTGCTAAACAATTTTGGCGCATCGTTTCTCAACCACACACCCTCTTATCACAGTTTTACAATGCCAAGTATATGTCTGTTGCATCTTGTTGACTGTCAAGCCAGCAGCAACTTCGAGTCCAATATGGAGAGCACTTGTGGGTGTGCGGGATTTGGTAGAAGTAGGGAGTCGACGTGCAATTGTCAATGGGCAGACTACCAATATCACGGATCGTTGGCTCCCTTCAAAGCCTAGAGGTAAGCTGTTCCCCTATTATCTTCCTCCGCTGGTGCGTCAACTATCATCAGTTGCTACTCTGATCCAGCCTCCAAATGAGTGGAACACCAGCTTGCTAGAACAGTGGTGTGATCCTCCAGACATCTCACATATAACACAGATTAATCTGCCACCACTGACGGATCAATCTCATATTTCGGGGGATTATTGGTACTAGGGGCCTATCAACCTCCAAAACTTTCACGGTCAAATCGGCATATCATGCAGACCTCTCCTTGCATACTTCAAATAATCCAGCTTCCTCCACTTCTACTGGCTACATTTCTGCATACAAAAAACTTTGGGCGTTGCCAGTACCACCAAGGGTTAAACTATTTGGTTGGAAGATGCTGGCATCTAAGCTACCCTGCAAGACTGCTGTCAAAGACCGTATCAAAGTTGACATGCCTGTTCAATGCCTTCTCTGCACTTCACCATAAACAATGTTGCACGTGCTTTATCAATGCCCAGTTGTGCAATCTTTTTGGACTACCTTTGGGTTTACAATGCCATCTCAAATTCACTCAGATCATGCGTTCCGGGATTGGTTCCATCAATTCTGCATGCACTCTCCAAAGCCAACGGTGGTTAAGTATCTAGAGTTTTTTTGGAAGTTATGGTATGCCCGTTGCCAGGTTAACCATGGACGTGCACCTCATTTTGCTCACGGGTGGTGTCAAGCAACTAGCTATCTTCACCTGGCTACTGCGAATATGTCTTCTTTACCATCTGTCTCATTGCAAGCCCATCGGCAGGGAAACCCGACTTTCATCGAACTTTGGGTGGACGCAAGTGTTGACTCCTATAACAATGTTGGTTACGCAGCTATTGCACGTTCTGGGTCACAACTGCTTTCCGCGGGATGTATGGGTTCTACTGCCTTAATGTTGGTGTCCGACGCTGAAGCGCATGCCATTGCCTATGCACTTAATATGGCGTAGTCCAACGGCTACAAGTCATGTCGAGTCCTCTCGGATTGCCAATCAATAGTTCAATACCTCGACATGGGCGGACCAATTTCCTTGCTGTCATCTACGACATCTATTCTAGACCGAATTCACGCACTCTCTAATCGCTTTGATGATATTCAATACTTTCACATTCCTAGAGATGATAACATAGCTTCACACAGCTTAGCTAACCATGCCCGATGTTTGAAAGAAAAAGGTTCATGGACTTCGGATAATATGTCGGAACTTGTATTTAAACTTGTTTCTTAATATATGACCTTTCTTCAAAAAAAAAAAACTCCTTTTCCAAGTTTACCCTCTTGTCCATTGTATTTCTTTTTGTCACATGAAATAAATGACGATGTATATGTATATATAATAGAAAAGGAAAGCTTTCATTTAAATGAGGTATAAGGGGGATAAGGGGGAGGTACACGGATAGCACTGAGCTTTGATATATTAGGGAAATTCTTCATTCTAGGGGTGACAATTTTTACCCAACCTGATAACTCGATCTAAATCCAACCCGTAAATAGCAGGTATGGGGTTAAGATTATTGACTTATTTAATTTTTGGGTCGGGTATGGGCTAAGAATTCTAACCCGGCCTATTTTTCATTAATTTAGTTGAAAATAAATATTTTACTTGGATATGTATTAATTCTATAACCATTAGTATAATAGCAAACAAAAATACTATCCCATGTGTGGATAGAATTTGATGGGAGACTACGGTACCACCACAAAGCTGAGTCGGACAATGAGTGGGGAAAGAGTTGTAGCCGGATCCTCTCGTTTAGATTGCCCGTTTTACCGAAGGAGCTGCAAAAATCCAAAAAGAGGCTCAAGTGGTTTGGAGCATCATCGGGATTCGCCCCACTGAATTTTCCTTGGTCCCGGATGGCGGTGATGAAGTGGGTTTTGAAAGCCCATTGAGCCGCTTCAGCTTGCGTCAAGGTGGGAAGAACTATTGCTGAAGCTCTTCCTTCGGTGTTCGGTCGGTGGTAGTCTTTGAGAGGTCGGTGTTGAATTTGTGGTTGTTCACCCCCAAGACCATTGTCCTCAATTTCCGGCTCAATGTGAACGCCGGCCATAGTGTGATTGGTCAAATCCATTCTGATTCTTCTTAGAGATCGTTCGAGCTCGGACCTCGGGCTAGCAAGAGGAGAGTCGCTAGACCGGGTACTTGGCATACACAAGAAGAGCAGAAAGTACCTGAATAAGCTCACCACAAGCAATACTAAATATTAGAATAGGAAAAATAAACAAGAACTAAAGGAAACTAAAATAAATAAAACCGGAAATACCGAAACTGGGGAAAATGATGGAGACTATCAATTTCCCCGGCAACGGCGCCAAAAACTTGTTAGGTGAATTATGTGCAGGTCAATATCACAATAAATGGGCAAGTGGACCCAATCGAAGTAGTAGTAAAGAGTGTTGTTCCGCTAGGAAATTGACTATCTATCTCCCTAGCTTCTGTATTCGGTAACAGAACGATAAATAAGTAAAAAGGGGGTTTAGCCAGTGGCAAGCTTAATGGTTTTGTTGAGAAAAACTGCAACTTAAATATTGAAACTAAAATTGGTTGTTAAGGGTTTTGGATGGAAAGCACCCTATGACGGTTATTATCACCTAAATTCTCCCCAACTTCACTTATAAACCCATCTCACTCAAATTGCCTATTTGGACTATTGTAATGACCTTTCAAGTCATGGAAGAGTCAACTCTTACCTAAATACTCCTAACTCCCAAATCAAGGAGAGTTCAAATCACTAGATAGCATTAATTGCAAGTCCACATTAATAGCCCCAAATTTCACTAACTAATCAAGCTAGCACAATCTAGGGTGTCTCTCTCCTCTAGGTCACAACCCCCAACTCAAAGTCTTGTGTTGTTGGGAATCACCATAAATGCCA
This sequence comes from Limonium bicolor, assembly GCA_023374045.1. Lineage (NCBI taxonomy): Eukaryota > Viridiplantae > Streptophyta > Magnoliopsida > Caryophyllales > Plumbaginaceae > Limonium > Limonium bicolor. The sequence continues at coordinate 143,994,391 of CM041779.1, read as the reverse complement.
AAATTGATCAAGTTAAAGCATTAAATGAACAAGAGAGAGAAAACAACCATAATTAATGAATTAAGGGTTTACAAGCTAGTTGGGGGATTCAAGTTCAAATCCCCATCCCAAAGTGCTAAATAGAACTACTCAGCCATAGAGATACATAAGAGAGAGAGAGAGAGAGAGAGAGAGGAGAGAGAGAGAGAGAGAGAGATAGATAAAAAGACATTGTTGAAGGTGGTTGAGCTTGGACAAGGTGAGCTTTCTTCCTCTTCTTCCTTCTCTTCTTCTTCTTTTTCTTCTTCTTTTCTCCCTCAAAATCGCCTCTCTCTCCCTTTGTTTTAGTCTCTAAGTGTGTAGAAGTGGAAGTGTGTGAATCAGCCTCAAAACTGGCATAAGTAGAGAAATTTCTGCGTCTGTGGGTCGGTCGGCCTTCTGAAGACGGGGCACGTGACCTTTTTAAGTTCTGACCGACCCAGTGTGGGTCGGTCCTATGGGTCAGTCCAATGCAGAGACGAATTTCTGCTCCAGGAGCTTCCGACCGACCCAGAGTGGGTCGGTCCATGGGTCAGTCGACTGGAGAAACATTTTTCTCTAACTTGCGCGGGGCCTAGAATCTTCGTTACGGCTCAGAATTGCTCCCCGTTTGCGGTGTTGGAAAGCTTGAAGGATGGGGAATCTAATGGTGCATGCCACTAGCTCTAAAAGGGGCTAAAAGTGTGCCATGGTGAGCTTTTACCTATCAAAAGATCAAACTGTATAAGTTCACTATTAATCACAAAAACACTCTATTAAGTGGTGAAATGAGCTATGCACCAAGTAAAATGAAGGTGTATAAAGACATTGAAACATCATTATTTCACCACTTATCAAACCCATTGGTGCCCTCAGGCATAGTAAGGACGGGCGCCGATGTCAGGAGATCCTTCAGCGTCTGAAAGAACTGTTCGCACTCGGCAGACCATAAGAACTGGGACTCCTTCTTCATGAGATTCGTCATCGGTTTGGCCACCTTGGATAAGTCCTTCACGAACCTTCGATAGTAACCAGCCAAACCCAGAAAGCTGCGGATGTCCGTTACCGTCTTCGACCTCGGTCAACTCTTCACTGCCTCAATCTTGGCAGGGTCTACAGATATCCCGCTCGCTGATATAATGTGTCCAAGGAATGACATGCTGTCCAACCAAAACTCACACTTCGAGAGTTTGGCATACAACTGGTTCTCTCTCATGATACTCAAAACTTGCCTCAAGTGTAACTCATGCTCCTCTTGGGTCTTAGAATAGACCAGGATATCATCGATGAAGACCACAACTGAACTATCAAGCTGCTCTCTGAAGAGACGGTTCATCAAGTCCATGAAGATAGCTGGCGCATTCGATAACCCGAATGGCATAACGGTTAACTCGTAGTGCCCATAATGAGTTCTGAAAGCTGTCTTCTCCACATCACCCTCTGCAATCCAGATCTGAGATCTATCTTCGAGAACACACTGGCTCCTCTCAGCTGGTCAAACAAGTCGTCGATCCGTGGTAACGGGTACTTGTTCTTGACCGTGACCGCATTAAGCTCACGGTAGTCGATGTAGAGTGTTGGGATAAAACCTAACGGCAAGTGTACCGGTCAATTCTAGCAAGTTTTAATAGAGAGTATTCCTTAAGTATCGAACCAGAGGAGGCGATGTCTAGTTTAAATCTTTATTAAACGAAAAGGAAAAACTAAATAACAAATTAAAACAGGAAATTGGGTTTGATTTGATGACAATTAAAAACTGTAAACAGAATGTAAAACAGTAAAAAGAAAGAAAATAATTGTTGTGAAACTGATTGGGAAAGAGATCCCGGTTTACTACTTCTCCCTAAATCTTGTAATTCCTATCCCTAAGTGATCTCCAAGACAATTCTGAGTAAAACCCTAGAACAAAGATAATTCACCTCCGGTCTCCCGCTTAGCAAATTCTAGTTAGCAAAGACCGAAATCTAACTCTCGTTACGAACCCACTGTTTACTAACTGCCTTAAGAACAATCTAGTTTATCGGTCAATTAGCAATTTAGAGGAATTACCGTCTCTAAACTAACCGGTTATTTTCCTGTAATCAATTGAAAGCCGCAGTCGTCACATATAAGCTAACAAAATACTAATCTTTATAATTGGCCAAATTATATTGATTAAAGAAATTAAGCAAGGAAAATAACTTTACTCAATAGAATTGCATTAAATCACAAAGGAACAAGAATAGTCAATTTAGGAATACATAACAAACCGGAATCTTAAGGAAACTACTCAGCCATTGACATGTTTACAATAAGCAAAACTATAGTGAGTAGTAATAAAGAACAAGAAGAAACTCTGTTCTGAGACTTCTGGTGAAGTCTCCGTGATGAACTCCTTTCTCTGCTCTGCTCCAGACTCCCAATCAGAATCAATCTCAAACTAAGCTAATCTCTCTGTGTTGTATTGTGACAATTTGTGGTCTATCCAAGCATATTCTTCATGTTGACAGGGCCTCTCCTTTTATAACAATCAAACTCTATCTTTAAATCTTCATACAAGGCGGCTCGTTAAAGATAGAATAATTGACTTCCGTTATTTCCGAAACAAATCTCTGGCGCTCCGCTTGTATTGGTCCGGGTTTGCAAACAAGTACGCAAACCCGGACCACCACTAAAACTCGGCAGAAGATTCTCGCTTGAGGATGGTCCGGGTTTGCAAAGTAGGACGCAAACCCGGACCACGTCTGAAACTAGGCAGAGAGTTCTACGATGAGATGGTCCGGGTTTACAAAGTAGGATACAAACCGGACCCTTAATAAAACACGACAGTAGTTGATGAAAATTAGCCTTTGACTTTGGTTTGACTTCCACTTGTTGCCTCAACCTCTAAAATCTTCATTTAAGCACTTTGTTGAGCATTTTATCCTGAAAACATATCAAATCGATCATTGGAGACAAATATAACAATAAAGTGTAAATAAAGCATTAAGGAGGGAATTTAAAGTCATAAAGTAGACAGTTAAGCATGAATTAGCCTAGTAAACTTAGACAAATTCCCGACTTATTAACTTCCTCACACTTAATCTTTGATTGCCCTCAAGAAAATAGAAACATACTGAAATCTTACAGAAGGAGTCGTCAGTTTAGAACCGTGCACATGGAGATATACTAATGAAAAACAGTCATAGAAAACAATGATCCACATTTGCAGGTTTTCATAAACAGTGAATTTAGAAGTATTTTACAAAGACTTAAGACACATAGTAAAACCACCTGACTCAAATTTCACTCAGGGACTACTTTCCAATTAACTTTCCACAATCCATGGACGACAAGGGGTGAGAAGTAATATCTTATTCCATGTTACCTTTCATCACCACGACTCGTAATCAAGAAAGAATTTGCACTTTGCATTTGAAATTAATAAATTTCTTCAACTTTCTAAACAAGCATTAACTTTCTCTTTATATCCCTCAGACTTTTCTTTCCATTCATGTAGCGGTGTTGGGTCTTCTATCCTAGATCAGATGACCTTAGGTAGATGGGTGATGAGGCACCCCGAGGACTTAATTACCAAATGAACGAGGCCTGTTTCGGGGTTAAAAGTTCGATTAGAGGAGTACCTTGCCTTTGTCCTTCCTTCCTTTCATTCAATAATCATTCCCAAAGTCCCCAAGTGAAATCAAAGTCAAATGGTTACACTAATAGGCTTAACTTTTTAGTGAAGAAATAGACAAGCATTAATAAAAACTGTACATACAAGCAGTGCAACCAGAATTCCCACAACTGTTTTCCAGCTTCGATCTCACAAAAACTAGTGCTACTCGTGCGGTGTTCCAAACCAACTTATCCACCACTGAATAAGACTCAGGTATATTACGCAACCAAAAATTTTTGAGGGCCAACAAAAAATGTAGTGAAAATGGAGTGGTAGCCTTAAAAATGTTCAAAATTAGCACATTCGAATGTAATTGAGCATGAGCATGTGTAATTTCCCTTCCTTACACTTAAAAATAAGCAATGCCCTCACCGCTTCATGAAAATGATTAAGACGGAAGGAAAACACAAATTTGCAGAAAACAAAGTTTGAAGAATAAAAGAAGTTAGAAAATCACACCCCTAGAGTATGGTGAGGACAACGTCCTCACACTTATGTAAAACAGCGGGGTGTTGAATTCTACAGAAAATTCGACAGAGTTTCCTTTGGTTCCCTCAATACCTCACACGCAGCAAAAGCAGACCTGTAGCTCAAGAAATAAAACCAAAGCCGACACTGACTTGCAGAAACAGTAAGTGTGTGGGTGAAACATCATAGTTAAGTGATACAGAAGGAATGAAAAAGGCAGCATTCGAATCCAAAATAAAATAGAAGTACAATCCAAAGGAAAACATCTCAGAAACAACGAAGAATATAAAACACATCAAAATATCCGAAAGGGCAGAGAATGAAATAACCCAAACTCCAGAAACCTAGGGGCGTGGTGGAGGTTGTGTCTGTGTCCCATGTGGAAGATGCCACGCCTCCATACGGGCGAAGCGGGCATCATAATCAGCCATCCGCGCCTCCTGGCGAACCTCAGAAGCATGGCGACGTGCCTCCAAAGATGTCAGACGAACCCCATAGTTCTGAACTTGAGTGGATAAGTCATCGAGGCGTGAGTCAAAACCATCAAAGCGCGTGGTGCACACCCCCTGTCAATCCCTGAACTCCGTCACCAGCTCCTCAAAACCTGGCATCGGACCCGCAGCAGGCACATCAGCACCCCTAATCTCTAAGGGCCCGGCCCCATAGGCACCAGCAGACCGGGCAACTCTCTCACCCGGTCGGGCACGACGGCGCTTTATCCAACCATCCCCAATCTTCTCCCATTGAAAGCGATGCATAGCTGTCATGTCCAAGGGAGAAGTGGGATGCTGAGGCCGCTCATCACTGAAGTCAACCCTAGCCTTCTCAAAAAGAAACTGTAGAAAGTGCGGGAAAGCAAGGGAAGCAGTACAGTCCACATCCATAATCCTCAGAATATGATCCATAACTACTGAAGGGAAAACTATCGGACAAGCACCACGAGAAAATTCATCATCCATAAAATGTCACAGAAAGAAACAATCCAGAGAATTCAGGTCAGCACACTCTCTCGAGCAAACATTATGCATAATAATGGCCAGAATCAAACGCTCAAACGCAAATAATGCTCCTTCGCCCTCTTCTTATCACTGTCCTCATGTTGCAAAGCCTCTCTAAAAGCATTATCAGCAAATCCTGGATTCACTCCAAAATATTCCCTAATGTCTGAATATGCTAAACAGATGACTTTCCCTTTGATCCTTGAGAAAATCACACTAAAATTATCCCCTTCTCCGCATTAGCATAAAACATTTTAACCAATCTCGGATAATAGCACCGCCTACCAAGATGTAGCAAATTGCCCCAACCCTTTGAACCAAACACATTCTGTAAATCAAATTCAGCGATTAACTCATTAGACACTGACCTTTCCGGAATTATTTTCCGGTCCTTGACATTATACCAATCAAAAGCTGCGTCACTGATGAATTCCGAGCGCACGGACTCAAGGTATTGGACTGGTGGCTGTGGTGCAGGCGGTGCAGGAGCGGCCGATGAAGAAGCGGCAGCAGTAGTGGACCGGCGTGTTCGCTTTGGTGCCATAGTACACACAAAAATAGATGCAAGAGACCGTGGGCGTGTGTGAAGCCAATTCGGATGGGGCACGAGAGGGAATGGTTGGTGGCAATCGGGGTTGGGCGAAAGTAGAGTGTGGTGGTGATGGAGATAGGTGGTGGCGAGTGGACTGGTGATGTGGAGGTGCTAGTTCGGGAGTCGGGACAGGAAGAAATGTTGCTAGTGAAAGTGGTGGTAGTATGCGACGGAAGTGGTGAGGTGCGACAGTGGAGTGGGCGGTGACAGGGTGTGGTGGTTGTCGGGTGAGAACGGTGAATGCGGGGTGGCCGACGGAGTTGGTAGGTGACTAGCGTCGGAAGGCGTAAGTGGAGTGGTGGTGGTGACGGTGAAAGTGGCGAGGTCGGGGCTAGGGTAATGTCGAGAGGCGAAAATTGTGTGGTGGTACGGGAGTGGGGCGCGAGGTTGAAGAAGGAAGCAAATTAGGGATTTAGATCGCGCGCCCCTCTTTGTTCTGCAGAAAATTGGGTCCGGGTTTGCAAACAAGTACGCAAACCCGGACCATACGACAAATAAGGCAGTAGGTTCATCGCTGATGCGGTCCGGGTTTACAAAGTAGCACGTAAACCCAGACCAATGTCAAAAGTAGGCAGAAGGTAGCTCGAACTCTTGGTCTGGGTTTGCAAACCAGCACGCAAACCCGGACCACCTCTAAAACATGCCAGTAACTTCGCCCAACTATTGGTCCGGGTTTATAAACCTGGCTCCAAACCCGGACCACCCTCAAAAGTGGCCAGAAACGCAAATTGGTAACTGATGTCCCTCCAAACTCCTAAATTCACCTTCAAACCGATGAAAAACTTAACAAAACACGTCTAACAAACTCATTAGCCCAAAAATAAAGAAGGAAAAACAATAAAACTTACGAGAAATAAACAAAAGCAAAAATAGTAAAACTCACAAAACTGGGTTGTCTCCCAGCCAGCCACCCGTCTTTTCGGTCTTTGGCTAGACCGTGCATTGTATAATCAGTATGGAGGATCAAAGACCGTGATCACCGAATGGACTTCAGCGACGTCACCACTGAGATAATGCTTCAGCTGAGACCCGTTGACTTTGAATGTCTCCCCTTCTGTATTGATTAAACCGATGGCTCCATAGGGCGAGACATTTGTCACTGTAAACGGTCTAGACCAACGAGACTTCAACTTCCCAGGAAATAGTTTCAGACGGGAGTTGAAAAGAAGAACCTTATCCCCAACTTGAAACTCACGCTTGACCAACAGCTTATCATGCCACCTTCGTCTTCTCCTTATAGATTTGGCGTTTTCATAAGCTTCCTCTCTAAACTCCTCCAGATCACACAGCTGTAACTTACGCTTGTCACCAGCCTTTTGCAGATCAAAATTCAGAGCCTTGATTGCCCAAAAAGACTTGTGCTCCAGCTCCCCGGGCAAGTGACACGCCTTGCCAAAAACCAACTTGTATGGGGACATACCTAAAGGTGTTTTAAAGGCAGTGCGGTATGCCCACAAGGCGTCATCTAACTTAAGGGACCAGTCTCGCCTCGAGGATGTGACAGATTTCTAGAGGATCCACTTAAGTTCCCTGTTGGTGATCTCAGCTTGCCCGTTCGTCTGTGGATGATACGGTAGAGAAACCTTATGTCGTACACCATACTTCTGCAGAAGAGCTTCAAACTGTTTGTTGCAGAAGTGTGTACCCCCGTCACTAATGATCGCTCGTGGGACACCGAAACGGGTAAAGATATTCCTCTTTAAAAACTTGAGCACCACTCTTGCATCATTGGTCGGTGCTGCTATCGCTTCAGCCCACTTGGTGACATAATCCACTGCTACCAAGATGTAGAGGTTACCTTGAGATGATGGGAACAGTCCCATGAAGTCAATGCCCCAAAGATCGAACGGCTCAACCTCCAAGATCGAATTTAATGGCATCTCGTGACGTCTGGATAAATTCCCCTGCCTCTGACATTGATCACAAGAGACAAATTGATAACATCCTTGTTCAAGTTCTTCCAAAAGAAGCCAGCCTCCAAAACTTTCGCGGCTGTCCTAGCCGGACCAAAATGACCCCCTGCTTCTCTAGAATGGCAATGCGTCAGGATGTCTCTAGCTTCATTCTCAGATACACAGCGACGAATCATACCATCTGCACAGACCTTGAACAGAAACTGGTCGTCCCAAAGGTAATGCTTGACCGTGGAGAAGAACTTCTTCTTCTACTGATATGACAACTCTGAAGGAACGATGCCCTTGGCTAGGTAGTTTGCAATATCAGCATACCAAGGGTCCGTGGAATGACCGATCATGTAGACATACTCATCAAGGAAATACTCATTGATCGGCCTGCCATCATCTGGAACTTCCATACGGGACAAGTGATCCGCCACTCCGTTCTGCGCTCCAGGTTTGTCTCTAATCTCAATGTTAAATTCCTGCAAAAGCAAAATCCATCTGATCAAACGAGGTTTAGCATCAACCTTTCCAAAGAGATACCTGAGAGCGGAATGGTCGGTGTGCACGATGACTTTGCTGCCAATGATGTATGGTTGAAACTTATCACAAGCAAAGACAATCACCAGCAGCTCCTTCTCCGTTGTGGCGTAGTTCTTCTGCGCCTCATTCATAGTCTTACTAGTAGTAGACTATCCTCAATACCTTGTCATGCCTCTGACCCAAAGCTGCTCCCAATGCGTATCGCTGGCATCACACATAATCTCAAAAGGCAACCAATCAGGAGCAACAATAATAGGTGCAGAAACCAATTTAGCTTTGAGCAAATTAAACGCATCTAAGCACTTTTGTAAACTCAAATTTAGCATCCTTAAGTAATAAATCACAAAGAGGCTTAGAGATCTTAGAAAAATCCTTAACAAACGCCTATAAAAACCTGCGTGACCGAGAAACTCGGACATCCTTTACGATGATGGTGGTGGCAGCTGCTTATACTTCAACCTTGCTTGTCACCTCGATCCCTTCTTAGAAATCTTGTGTCCGAGCACGATGCCTTCCTGCACCATGAAGTGGCACTTCTCCCAATTGAGCACCAAGTTAGTTTCCCTGCATCTAGCTAAGATTAAATCCAAGTCTCTCAAACATGCATCAAAAGTCGGTCCAAAGACAGAAAAATCATCCATAAAGACTTCGATGCACTTTTCAATAAAATCAGCAAAGATAGCAGTCATGCATCGTTGAAAAGTGCCTGGTGCATTACATAAACCAAAAGCATGCGACGATAAGCATAAGTACCATACGGACATGTAAAAGTGGTTTTCTCTTGGTCTTCCTTAGCAATTGGAATTTGAAAATAACCAGAGTAACCATCTAAGAAATAGTAATATTCTTGTCCTGCAAGCCTCTCTAGCATCTGGTCAATAAAAAGGGAGGGGGAAGTGGTCTTTCCTAGTGGCGGCATTTAACTTCCTATAATCAATACAAACTCTATGCCCAGTAATAGTACACTGAGGAACTAATTCACCTTTATCATTAGGTACCACAGTTAAACCTCCCTTCTTAGGTACTACCTGTGTAGGACTTACCCATTCGCTGTCAGAGATTTGATAGATTATACCTGCATCCAGTAGCTTGATAACCTCCTTCTTAACTACCTCTTTCATGTGCGGGTTCAGTCTCGCTGGGGCTGTCTCAATGGCTTGTATCTCCTCAAGATAAATGCGGTGGTGCAGAATGTAGGAGCAATACTCTTGATATCAGCAATGGACCATCCTAGCGCCTCTTTGTTCCTCCTCAAAATCTGCAATAGAGCTTCCCCCTGTTCATCAGTTAAAGTATTAGAAATAATAACAGGTAAATCAGATGGAGGAACTAAGAAAGCATATTTAAGGTGATTAGGAAGAGGTTTAAGTTCAAGAGAAGGTGGTGATTCCACAGAAGGAGCTAGCATCTTTGGAACTCGGTCCAGTGGTTCCTCCTCGATTCGATGATTCTTCCTATATGGCCTCCCAGCAGAAAGCTGAAATGCTGTAGCAGAAACCTCGGAGTCATCATGAGTGGTCTCTATGGAATCTACCAAACACTTCTCCAATGCATCCAGCTCCGTGGGGCTGTAAGAATAGTCCTGCATCAAGGTGTCAATACAATCTAAACTAAAACAAGCATGAACATCAGAAGGGTGGGTAGCAGCCTTGGTCATATCGAATACAAGCTGCTCATCATGTAACCGCAATATAATCTTTCCTCCTTCAACATCAATGAGGGTCCTTGCTGTTCGCATGAATGGTCGACCTAAAATAAGTGGTACTACCTTGTCTTCCTCCATGTCTAAAATAACAAAGTTAGCAGGGAAAGCAAAAGTACCAACCGAAACAATTAAATCTCTAACCACCCCTCTAGGTAGGATAATTGACCTATCATCTAACTGCAAAGTAATTCGTGTAGGCTCACATTCTCCTAAACCAAGCTTCAGATACATCGATAAGGGCATTAAATTAATACTCGCACCTAAGTCACATAAACCTTTACCACAATTCACATTACCTATCGCGCAAGGTATGACCGGAGTACCTGGATCATCAAGCTTAGGTGGAAGCTTCTTCGAAAGAACAGCTGAAACACTCTCGGTAAGTTGCACAATATCCTTCTCCACTAAAGACCGCCTATTGGACAGGATGTCCTTCATGAACTTCGCATATATTGGCATCTGCTTCAAAGCTTCAGAAAAAGGAATGTTAATGGTTAGTTTCTTAAAAATACTCAAAAACTTACCAAACTGCTCATCTAAGTCTCTCTTCTTCAACCGGTTTGGGAAAGGAACTGGCGCTTCAACAACTGAGCGTCGTGGAGGTGTGGAAGTCTTAGTAGTCTTGCTAATCGTCACCTCCTCTTCAGCTGGTTCCTCCTGAGAACCTCCTGGTGCAGTTTCTTCATTCTGCTCAACATTAGGAAGAGGGACCTCAACTTCAGGGACCACCGGGTCAAGCTGTGTACCACTCCTCAACGTGATAGCCTTGGCATGCTCTCTCGGATTCTGCTCCGACTGACTAGGCAAGGAACCCAAAGGACGCTGAGCTAACTGTTGAGATATCTGAGACAGCTGAGTCTCGATGTTTCTATTGAATGTCCTCTGATCATTATTGAAGGTTCTCTGCTCCTGATTGAAGGCCTCCAGCTCATTAAACTTCTTCGTGTTAACCGAGATGAAATCATTCATCCTGGCCAGAACTGCATCCATACTAGAAGACGCTCCAACACCGAATTTTGTACTTGCTGATTCTGCAGTGGCTGCTTCTGATAGGAGGAATTGTACTGCTGTTGGGGTCTTTGATTGTAGTTGCTGTTACCACCAGCTTGGTAACGATTCTGCTGCTGAGCGTGGTAACTCGGATTGCCTTGATTCCCAAAATAATTACCCGGTCTGTTACCAACATAATTCGCGCGCCTCTTCTTGTGGTGGAGTACACTGGCACATGTTAGAAGCTCTACCACAGTATTCGCAAGGTGTATAAACCTCAGGAGCAGCTGCTGCATTTGACTGCGGATTCATAACTGCACACATACGCTCAAACTGCTTTGACATTGCTTCTATCTTGGCAGCCAAGAAAGTGTTTGAATCCACTTCATAAACTCCAGCAGGTTTCTTCGGTGCAGCTTCTCCGGCTTTCGTACCTCCCCACTGATTAGCTGCTGTAGTAATAGTCTCTAACAGCTCTTTAATTCGTGTAATGGGCAGCTCCATCAAACTTCCTCCAGCACATGTATTAACCAACAACCGGCTAGACGGATCCAAGTCTTTGTAAAAAGACTGCAGTACAACCTCTTCACCTAGTCCGTGATGTGGTACCTTCCTTACTATCCCCTTAAAACGCTCCCAAGCTTCAGACAAGGTCTCACCGGCAAACTGTTTGAAGTTAGTAATTTCTCCTCTCATGGTTAGCATCCGAGAGGGTGGAAAATACTTCGCCAGAAATGCATTAGCCAGCTCTTCCCAAGTAGTAATGCTGTCCGGCGTCAGTGAGTTCAACCATTCAGCTGCTCTATCCCTCAGGGAGAATGGAAACAGAGTGAGCCGAGCAACCTCCTGCGAAGCTGGTGTCGAACACGCTCCTACCAATCTCAGGAATGTGGTGAGGTGGATATTCTGGTCTTTAGTAACCGTCCCACTGAACTGAGGTGCGTTCATCACCATGGTCACGTAGTGGGTCTTGAACTGCCACTGCACTCCTGCTGGTAGTGCAGGAATCACTATCGGCGACACCATACCTTCAACACTTGGACGGGTGTAGTCCCTCATCTGCCTCTCGTTGTTTGCCATGTTGACTTCTGGTTGAACTTCCGGACCCTCTTCGACAACAGGTGGTTCGAGCACCCTCTCCTCAACTGGTGGATCCAGATTCAAATCCCTACGAAGCTGTCTTGCAAACCTCTCGAGATTGAGTTCGAACTCCGGTTCTCCTGCAGAGCGGGTTTTAACCATAAACTGAAAGTTAGTAAACTGAAGCTAAAATAGCGTAAATTAAAAGAATAGTAGCAATTAAATTTAAACAACAAAAATCAGAGAAAGATAAAAAGAATTTAACTCACAAAATATGTAGATAAAAATCCTAATTACCAAACATAGAATATTCAAATAAAGAAATAAAATCAAGAATAAAATCTGGAGAATAAAACAAAATCTAAAACAAAATCAAAACAGATAAAAGATACTAAATTAACAAAACTGCTAATAACCAAACGCTAACCTAATAGCTACACGTACCAAAAACAAGAAAAGAAAGAAGATAAAGAAACCTATCCTACTGTAACGACAGAATAGAATCAAATAGAGCTCAAAGTCACAAAAACACGTTAAATAAAACGCTAACAATCTAACAGAATAAAATTAACTAAAATGAAATAAACGAAAATAAATAACAGAAAATAAAAATAAAATAACTAAACAAAACAAAATAAAATAAAATAAAGACTAAACTAAATAACCGTGCCTCCCCGGCAACGGCGCCAAAAACTTGTTGGGATAAAACCTAACGGCAAGTGTACCGGTTAATTCTAGCAAGTTTTAATAGAGAGTATTCCCTAAGTATCGAACCAGAGGAGGCGATGTCTAGTTTAAATCTTTATTAAACGGAAAGGAAAAACTAAATAACAAATTAAAACAGGAAATTGGGGTTTGATTTGATGACAATTAAAAACTGTAAACAGAATGTAAAATAGTAAAAAGCAAGAAAATAATTGTTGTGAAACTGATTGGGAAAGAGATCCCGGTTTACTACTTCTCCCTAAATCTTGTAATTCCTATCCCTAAGTGATCTCCAAGACAATTCTGAGTAAAACCCTAGAACAAAGATAATTCACCTCCGGTCTCCCGCTTAGCAAATTCTAGTTAGCAAAGACCGAAATCTAACTCTCGTTACGAACCCACTGTTTACTAACCGCCTTAAGAACAATCTAGTTTATCGGTCAATTAGCAATTTAGAGGAATTACCATCTCTAAACTAACCGGTTATTTTTCTGTAATCAATTGAAAGCCGTAGTCGTCACATATAAGCTAACAAAATACTAATCTTTATAATTGGCCAAATTATAACGATTAAAGAAATTAAGCAAGGAAAATAACTTTACTCAATAGAATTGCATTAAATCACAAAGGAACAGGAATAGTCAATTTAGGAATACATAGCAAACCGGAATCTTAAGGAAACTACTCAGCCATTGACATGTTTACAATAAGCAAAACTGTAGTGAGTAGTAATAAAGAACAAGAAGAAACTCTGTTCTAAGACTTCTGGTGAAGTCTCCGTGATGAACTCCTTTCTCTGCTTTGCTCCAGACTCCCAATCAGAATCAATCTCAAACTAAGCTAATCTCTCTGTGTTGTATCGTGACAATTTGTGGTCTATCCAAGCATATTTTTCACGTTGACAGGGCCTATCCTTTGATAACAATCAAACTCTATCTTTAAATCTTCATACAAGGCGGCTCGTTAAAGATAGAATAATTGACTTCCGTTATTTCCGAAACAAATCTCTGGCGCTCCGCTTGTATTGGTTCGGGTTTGCAAACAAGTACGCAAACCCGGACCACCACTAAAACTCGGCAGAAGATTCTCGCTTGAGGATGGTCCGGGTTTGCAAAGTAAGATGCAAACCCGGACCACGTCTGAAACTAGGCAGAGAGTTCTACGATGAGATGGTCCGGGTTTGCAAAGTAGGATACAAACCCGGACCCTTAATAAAACACGGTAGTAGTTGATGAAAATCAGCTTTTGACTTTGGTTTGACTTCCACTTGTTGCCTCAATCTCTAAAATCTTCATTTAAGCACTTTGTTGAGCATTTTATCCTGAAAACATATCAAATCGATCATTGGAGACAAATATAACAATAAAGTGTAAATAAAGCATTAAGGAGGGAATTTAAAGTCATAAAGTAGACAGTTAAGCATGAATTAGCCTAGTAAACTTAGACAAATTCCCGACTTATCACAGAGTCGTATACTGTCGTCCTTCTTCTTGACGAACAGTACTGGAGCACCCCAAGGAGAAACACTAGGTCGTATGAATCCCTTGTCGAGGAGGTCCTCCAGCTGTCGCTTTAGCTCCCTCATCTCAGTCGGCACCATACGGTAGGGCGCCTTAGCAATAGGGCCCGTACCTGGCAACAAGTCAACGGCGAACTCAACCTCGCGCACAGGCGGCATGCCTGGCAGCTCATCAGGAAACAAGTCGGGGAAGTCTACCATGACTGGAATGTCTGAGTCCATCTCATCGCTCTGTCTCGTGTCCTGAACATAATAGAGGAAGGCCTGTCTGCCCTTCCTAACATCCTTCATCAGGGTTATCGCTGACACGATCTTGACAGTCGGCTCTCTCTTCACACTGCGGTATGACACTGTCTTGCCGCTCGGCCCCTTTAGCAGTAGTCGATGCTCTGCACAATGTAGGCGGCCCTTATGCTTCTGCAGCCAGTCCATACCTACTATAATGTCGAAGCCCAAGTTCTTGAACTCGATCAGGTCGATGGGGAAGGTCTCAGTCATAATGCTGGTCTCTAGTCCCGAGTACTGTTTAGTGCAACCAACTCTCTCCTTCGAAGGAAGGGTGACTGAAAAGTCAGAGAGCTGTTCGGGGGCTGCCCTCAGCTTCTTCGCGAATGTAGAGGAGATAAACGAATGCGAAGCCCCGGAGTCGAACAATATGGAAGCACTAACACCATCGACAGGAAAGGTACATGTGATGACATTACCGGACTCCTTGGCTTGGGCCATATCTAAGATGCATAAGGTACCCTCCTTTTCATTTTCGTGGCCTGGAGTTATGAATTAACGGTATTAACAAACGGAACACATATGCTTGAAGGTACATAAACTCTTATTTCATTTATCCAATTGGTATTACAACAAGGTTACACACTTAGCTATCAAAATACATCAGTACTGTCTGAAAGTTAAATTTAAACGGCCGGGTCGGATGTGGGTCTCATTCACTAGAGCTGGTGGGGCGGTATTGAGCTTAATGCTCTTAATCCCATGATATACTAGCCTTGATTCTCCACTAAATACCAACACATCCCCAGACTTGAGGACGATCTTGCTTGCTAGATCCATCCTCTTCTGGTCTCCATAGATGAACTCAGCATCATCGCCAATGGAGAACGACACAACCGGTATTCCCTTGGTGATGGACCGGTCGTCTCATCACGGTCTGGTGCATCCCAAGCCTTCCTCCCATCTCGTAGTAGTTGATGATGCAAACATCGGGTGTCATGTTGGGTAAAGGGTAAGTCTCGTAGTCTTGAGCAATATCCATTGCTTTTCTCACCAAGGTTAGGAAACTCTCAGGTATCCTAGGTATTGATACGCCATCTACCATCCTCACCTCTCGGTAAACCCTAGCTTGCGGATCCCAATCCTTCCGTAAGCACATCATGTGCAGTTTCATCTTAGAACCACTACTAAATACAGGGGTATAAAATCCTTCCAAACCCTTACCCAAAGCTCTACACTCATCTACTATGCCGATTTGTTCATCTAAGGCTAGGAACTCTCTGAGAAGTATCATGCTCGGTCTGATTACATGACACAACTCTCCAGGGTACTCCCGTCTTTCTTCCACGGGTCTAGGTGATCTCGGTCTTGTGAGTGTGGGATAGCAGATATCGAAGTCTCCTAAGAGGTAAAAGGTTTCCTAGGTAAGTTGTTTGTCTAAAGCGGTAATTAAAACACACATTCATGCTAAGGTAAAGCATTTAACACTTAGTCATGCTCTCATACAATGGTTTAAGGTTTCAAAAGCTAACCTTCACAGCGCTGGGTACTAGTACCAGCGCCTGAAGCTCCCGCTGCATTCAGCGTGCGGTTGCCTGCAGAGTCGTCTTCTGGGTCTGCTGCTGCCCCTTCTGGGCTGTGGGCGCCTGCCCTTTCTCGCCACCTTGAGCTCCAGCTCCTTCAGCTGATGTGCTCTGAGTCCCCTTCAACGGGCGGTATGCTCGGCTCTCTGGATTCACGAAGCACTCGAACGACCTATGGCCCTTCTTCCCACAGTGGTGGCAGTCCACCGCTTGCCCGACGCAGTCAACACCCGGGTGGTCTTTACCACATCACTTGCAATGGAAGTGGCGCTGGGGTGAAGAACTTATTACCACACAACAATCGGATTAATACAAGAACGGTAATGGACAGTGTAATTCACAACTCATTCACGAGGTTAGATCGCTTACCCTTGGGGTGCAGATCTGAGAGGCTGGACATCATAAGTAGGTCCGGTCAGCATAAGAACCTTCTCCTTGCCCTTCTGGCTGGCCTACTCCTTCTTCTTCTCCTTCAATGAGAAATTTTTCTTCCTGTTATCGTCAAAGAGTTAAGAATTGCAGGTATAAAAGAAGGCAAGCAAGCAAAGTAATTTAATAACTTAAAAGCGGTTCTTACTTCCCGCCCTTGCCGCCTCCGCCTCCAGCCATAACCTCAGCCTCCTTCTCGGGGGCCTTACGCTTCTGCCCCTGGCTGTCATCCCGGCTGTTCACCAACAGCTCGGTCCGAGAAGCAGCATCATAGCACTTCTACATTGCATCAATGAGTTCCCTGAAACTTGCAATAAATCAAACTGAGTTACAATGTATAAACTGTTAACTAATTTACCTGAACCGTAGGGTATAGAGTAGCACCCATGGCTGCCTTGATAGCATAACTCAGCCCACCTCTGAACTTCTCCACCTTCACAGTGTCAGAATAGGCAACTCCTGGGACAAAGTCCAACAGCCCGATGAACGAGGAGTAGTACTGATCCACTGTCAGACTACCCTGTCTCAGCGCCTCGAACTCCTCCCTCTTCCTCTGCTTCAAGTGAGCAGGATAATACTTCTCCCTCAGCAACTCCACATAACCCGCCCAACCGAAACCCTCTATAGCAGTATAATGAGCCTTCACGGACCTCCACCAAGTACTAGCGACGTCCTTCAGTTGAAAGGCTGCTATACCGACATGGTGCTCAGCAGGCACATGAATGGCGTCGAAAGCCTTCTCGTGCTCAATGATATAACTCTCCAGGACGGTGGGGTCAGCTACTCCGTCGTATGTCGGAACTCGCGTGTCGGCGACGCTCTTCAGCCAGTTTGGCTCTCTCGGTGTGGGTGGGGGTGGGACTATAGGTGGCGCTCCAATCTGGATGCCTCCCATCTGGGCCAGCTGTGCAAAGACGACAGCTACCGTCTCAGCAATGCCCACGGGCTGGGTCTCAGGAGGACCTCCTTCAGACCCGCCGCGTCTTCCTCTGCCTCTGCCAGTCGGACGACCTGTAGTAGACATCTGAAAGATTCAGAATTAAGTCAACACTAGGTAAAAATACCGTACTTCTATCATTCATAAGTTCACATAGCCCTAAAAGGCGTTAAACACATTTGTTCCCAACAATCTTCTAATCCTTCTCGTTTCCAACTTCCTCAACGGTACTCGCATTTGAATATCCTAGGCTCTCGGTACTTAAACTACTATCTCTTGTAATCAGAGCGGTACTCCGCTCTGATACCACTTTTGTAACACCCCTACTAATTTGGCTCCTAATTGTCGTATAAACGTCGTGCTTAATAATTAAATCGCAGCGGTAATGACAGACTGTCGTTCTAATGGTGTCACCGTCATCACTCGCCCATACGAGTGATAACGCGTTACATGATGATCAACATACGAAACGTATTCCCGCAGTGACCACAAGAGATAAATAGTAGTGCTTAAATAAAACTAAAATATATACAACATAAGTCCATCTTATACATCATTTCGTACACGTGAGCATCTAAACAAATATACACCTCGGTTCACAAACCCGAGTCCAAAATAACCATTGTCTCAGTCCGTACCAAGTCTAACCCAAAAGTCGCTACCAACCATCACGCCCCACGTCGACACCCAGCTAGTCTCCTGAAAATAAACATGGTTGTATGGAATCAGCCCCTACTGAGTATGTTATCACATGCCCCGTCATGCCTCCTCAAACCCCTCAATTAATTGGTCGAGAGCATGAGATTCGTTACATGCAATACCGTTTTAATATTTAAACTGTAAAACAATTAACAGTAATAACCATATAGTAAACACAACCATTAACACACTTAATATAATCCACACAGCATAACCAATGAACAACAAGGCGAAACAACGAGAGTAATAAACGAGTATCAATTCCCGTCCTTGGCATAAAAGTCCAATATTGTTCGCCAATATACGAACTAACAAGCTGTTATAATTGTTAAGTTATACCTAGTGACAACGTCTCGTTAAAACGACGTGTCTCTAAATTACCCATAAATTATGGCGGGTCACCCACGGCAGTAGCCACTTCAGCGGTAGAGTCTCCAACCAACGAACCGTTCTAGCTCGCGAGAAATTTCTTAATACTTGCGGACCCGTACGCGGACATCCGAGTATTGTTTTTGTGATCACAGCGCACACCAAGAGCCACATCCTCTAGGCTTTGTTTCATCTATACCATCGCATCGCATTACCAATTTTTCTAACACAACAGACTAAGGTCGTTAGTCCAATCCGAAGTATGTAAACTCGGGATCCAGAGTTAGATACGAGAGCGGCGTTAGAAAAGGCCAATGCTCCGTATTTAAGTCTCGGATAATGTATATATCTTATTATCCTAGTGCTACAATGTTTTTCTAACGTTCCTTATATTACATATAAGATAGCACCATAGCCGCTAGTTCGTTTTATATATAGGTCCATATATACGAACCGATACTGTTATCGTAAAAACAGTAAATAATTAGCAGCTTAAATATGCAGTTCATGCATATTTATTCACATTCAGACATTCAATCTTATCACAGAATTCACAGAAGTCTGAACTGAGGAAGCCCTCAGTGACAATCAAGGACACATAACAACATATCGTGCACCGGGATTATAAAAGCGTGGAGTATGAATCAGCTAGATCTGATGCTCCCCCGTGATGTCTCTAACAGTCTAATAATACATAACACTACAGATTAACATCCCGTATAACAGCATTACTCTACGGTACCCCGTACCGTCACTAATCCCTCTCGGTTCATTCCCCGTTATTTACTAACAACGTTTGTCGGGTTTTCGGTTTAACTCGGGATTAAGAAACGCTACATTACATGCGTGGTTACGTCGTTGTATATTAATATACTTAACTTTAAACGTTTGTTATCACATGTAACTTAACATACACTTGTATATTATATAGTTTGTCACTATATTGCATGTATAATCTTGATCATATATTATCACCTTAGTATTTATTTTCCTAAGGTTAGTTTTTCCAAGTGTAATGTTGTATAATTCATATTTAAAAATACTTTGAATTATATAACTCCTTATTATTTCACGTACAACATAACATTAGAATTTCCTTAACTAACGTTTATAATTCTTTTCTTCTTATCTTATATCATTTTAATTATGATATTATATGGTTATTGAACCATATTGTATTTCTCACTCCATAACATATATTTATTTATATATATGTATTATGGGACCATTTATTATATGGTAATTCCTTATAATATATTCATTCTCCTTTAATGAATATTTCTTATATTATAAATGTTACAACCTTTATAGCATTAAAAACCATATTATAAATTCTTATTCTAAAATACCCATTATTACTGAACAACACTTATGTTCTTTAATATTTACAAAATCCACCACATTATTTATATAATGTTACATTATAGTTATATAACATATATTATGACATTTATGTCATTAAAACATTTATAACCTATAGTTATAAAATGTTACAAAATACCAAACAGACCATATGGTTGTCAGTTTTTATTTAATTTCACTAAACTTCCAGAAATTACAAAACAACCCCAAATTATATTTCTTTGTTACACTTATCATATATACCTTATATTATAATCTTTAAACCTTAATATAATTATAACCTATGGTTATAATCCCTTATAATTGCCGAACAGACCCTAGGGTCTGTTCCAATTTAATTCTCACCACTCAACTTTCTATATTTACCAAATCACCCCATTTTATAACATATAGTTTCCTAATGTCATTAAAACTATATATTATACATATATCTTATTAAAACCTCATATATAAGTTCCAAAAATTACCAAACTATACCAAAAGGTTATAAACATCATTCCTAACCTTATACTTTCAGTATTTACGGTTTTTACCCCATATGTTACCCATATGTAACAATGATATAAAATATCATATATTATACTTATATAATTCATACTAGCTCCAAATTTAACCAAACAAATTCCTAAAAATTCCTAATAACCCAAGGTCTGTCCTAAACCCCATTTGGTACCCTTAAGTTTTGGAAATCACCATTTCACCCCAATACTTATAAATCTTTTACAATTTAATAACTTACTTAATATAAGGTAGTATTTTAATTCCATAAATTTCCAAACTTGGTCAAAGTCTCCTATATAGTCAACCTTGACTTCTAAATCCCATTTTGAGCCCAAACTCTCAGTAATTACTACTTATATCCCAAACTTTCCTATTTTTACAATTTTGACATAAAACTTTATAAAATGTTATAATTTTTATTTAAATTCATTTAAAACCCTAAATTCCCTTTATTTATGCCCACGACTTCATATATTACTAGTAATTACCGTTTGACCCCTACTTTAATGCTATAAGCATAAATTAAATTAAATAAGCTTTTAAACTTAAATTAAAATGGCCTAATGACGTGGCCTTATTACAACTTTACTTTATAACATAAAATTACACATAAATAGCTTGAAAATTAATATAAACTCTCGGCCTTACTCCAATTCTTCCAATATTACTAATTCTTCCATATATGTCATAATTTGACCATTATGCTAATTAAATCACTTAAATGACTAGCTTAATTTATCTAAGTCATTTTTTATCACACTTAGGTTGAAAATAACCATTTAAAATACTCCACTCACTGCACATATATTATATGAGCTTAGAAATCATATAAACATAAGGTTAAGGTATTTATACCTTGATTTAAGTGCCTGAATGCTCAAAACACTCACGGTAGCTTGGAGGAAAAATCATCTCAGCACAGCACTTCAACATGTTTTAGACACTAAAATAAGATATGGTTATTGTAACACCCCTACTAATTCGGCTCCTAATTATAATATAAACGCACATAATAAATAAATCGCAGCGGTAAATAACAGACTGTCGCTCTAATGGTGTCACTGTTATCACTCGCCCATACGGGTGATAACGAGTTACATGATAATCAACTTGCGAAACGTATTCCCGCAGTGACCACAAGAGATAGATAGTAAAGCTTAAACAATCTAAAACATATCCAACAACCGCTTATTACAAACCGTACACGTGAGCGTCTAACCAAATTACACACCTCGGTTTACAAACCCGAGTCCAAAATAACAGTAGTTCTCAAACCGTACCAAGTCTAACCAACAGTAAACACAACTGTCACGCCCCGCGTCGACCCACCAGCTAATCTCCTGCAATAAAAATGATTTGTGGTATGGAAGCAGCCCCTGCTGAGTATGTTATCACATGCCCCGTCATGCCTCCTCAAACCCCTCAATTAATTGGTCAAGAGCATGAGATTCGTTACATGCAATACCGTTTTAATATTTAAACTGTAAACAATTAACAGTAATATCCATACAATAACACAAACATCAGTGCACACAATGTAATCACACAGTATAACCCATGAACAACAAGGTGAAACAATGAGAATAATAAACAAGTATCAATTCCCGTCCTTGGTATAGAAACCAATATTGTTCGCCAATGTACAAGTCTCAACTGTAATAAGTGTTCAGTTATACCTAGTGACAACGCCTCGTTAAAAACGACGAGTCTCTAAATTACCCATATATTATGGCGGGTCACCCACGGCAGTAGCCACTCCAGCGGTAGAGTCTCCGACCAACGAGCCATCCTAGCTCACGGGAAATTTTCTTGATACTTACGGACCCGTATGCGGACATCCTAGTATCGTTTTTGTGATCACAGCGCGCACCAAGAGCCACATCCTCTTGGCTTTGTTATGTTTATTAAGTATATCATCGCATCGCATTACCAATTTTCCTAACACAGCGGACTAAGGTCATTAGTCCAATCCGGAGTCTGTAAACTCGGGATCCAGTGTTAGATACAAGAGCGGCGTTTAGAAAGGCCAACGCTCCGTATTAAAGTCTCGGATAATATGTATATCTTATTATCCTAGTGCTACAACGTTTTTCTGACGATCCTTATATTTACATATAAGATAGCACCATAGCCGCTAGTTCGTTTTATATATATAGGTCCATATATACGAACCGATACTGTTAACTCAACAACAGTAAATAATAAGCAGCTATAAATATACAGTTCATGCATATTTATTCAAACATTCAGACAAACAATCTTATCACAGATCACACAGAAGTCTGAACTGAGGAAGCCCTCAGAGACAATCAGAGACATGTAACAACATACCGTTCACCCTGATTGTATAACGGTGGAGTATGAATCAGCTAGATCCGATGCTCCGTGTGTCGTCTCTAACAGTCTAAACAATACATAACGCTACTGATTAGCATCCCGTATAACAACACAACTCTACGGTACCCCGTACCGTCACTAATACCTCCCGGTTAACCCCCGTTATTAACTGTCAACGTTTGTCGGGGTTTTCGGCTTAACTTGGGATTGGAAAAACGTTATATTACATGCGTAGTCTTATCTCGTATATTAATATACTTAGTGTTGATCTTTATCATCGCATGTAATCTAATATACCCTTGTATATTATATAGTTTGTTTCTATACTACATGTATAATTCTTTATCATATATTATACATTTCGCCTTAGTATTTATTTTCCTAAGGTTTGTTTTTCCAAATTATGTGTGGTATAACCCATATGTAAAAATACTTTGAATTATATAAATCCTTATTATTCCATGTATACTCTTAACATTAGAATTTCCATATCTAATGTTTGTAATTTTTTTTCCCTTTATCTTATATCATTTTAATTATGATAATACATGGTTATTTGAACCATATTATATTTTCCACACCATCACATATATTTATTTATATACATGTATTATGGGACTATTTATTATATGGTATGTCTTTATAATATATTCATTCTCTTTAATGAATATTTCTTATATTATAAATGTTACACCCTTATAACATTAAAAACCATATTATAAATTTTCATTTAAAATGCCCATATTTCCGAACATCACCCCTTTTCTTAAATATTTACAAAATCCACCACATAATTAATATAATGTTATATTATAGTTATATAACATATATTATGACATTTATGTCATTAAAACAATTATAACCTATAGTTATATATTGTTAATAAATACCAAACAGCCCATTAAACTTTCGGTTTTTATTTTCTACCACTATACTTCCATAAATTATAAATCAACCCCAAATTATATTTCATTGTTACACTTATAATATATACCTTATATTATAATTCTTAAACCTTCATACAATTATAACCTATAGTTTTAAAAGGCTATAATTTTCGAACAGACCCTAGGACTGTTTCAATTAAATTCCCACCACCAAACTTTGTACATTTACCAAATCTTCCCAATTTATAATACATAGTTTTCTAACATCATTAAAACTATATATTATACATATATCTTTATAAAATCTTATATACAACTCCAAAAATTACCAAACTATACCAAAAGGTTATAAATATTATTCCTAACCTTATACTTTCTATAAATCTCGGTTTTTACCCATATGTTACCCATTTGTGACAATGTTATAAAATATCATATATTATACTTATATAATTCATATTAACTCCAAATTTAACCAAATAAACTTCTAAAAATTCCTAATAACTTAAGGACTGTACTAAATCCCATTTAGTACCCCAAAGTTTCAGAAATCTCATTATAACCCCATCTCTTATAAATCTTTTACAATTTAATAACTATCTTAATATAAGGTAGTATTTTAATTTCTTAAATTCTCCAAACTTGGTCAAAGTCTCCTATATAGTCAACTTTGAATTCTAATACCAAATTGGAACCAAACTTTCGGTAATCACCAATAATACCCCATAGTTTTCTATTTTTACAATTTTGACCCAAAACTTTATAAAATGTTATAATTTTTATTAAATTCATTTAAAAACCCTAAATTCCTCCAAATTAAGCCCACGGCTTATTATTTTATCAGTAATTACCATTTGACCCCAAACTTAATTATATAAGCATAAATTAAACTAAATAAGCTTTTGAACTTAAATAAAAATGGCCTAATGACATGGCCTTATTACAACTTTGCTTTATAACATAAAATTACACATAAATAGCTCAATTTATACAATAAACTCACGGCCTTGCCGTAGTTTATTTATTTTTTCCACATAATGTCATAATTTTACCATTATGTTAATTAAATCACTTAAATGACTAGCTTAATTTATCTTAGTAATTTTTTTCCATTTTTAGGTTAATATAACCCATATTATTAACTCCACTCTCGGCATAATTAATATATATGCTAAGAAATCATAAAATCATAAGTTTTAAGGTGTTTATTCCTTGATTTCTCCTTGTAACAACTCGGAAGCTTGAAGGAAAATTCACCACATCATTTAGACATGTTTAATACACCAAAATAAGATATGGTTACACTCCAAGCTTGAGCTTAACCATAAAGAACAATTAATGTAAGATTTAAGGCAAAAATCACCTTAAAAATGCAAGGGAACTTCCAAAGGATTTCGGCCTGAATAAAACACACCAAATGGTGTTAAATTCACCATATCAACATAGGAAATAGCTAGACCACAACAAGCTGCTATGGTAATAGGTTTTACCTTGGCAAAATGCCTTAAAGAAGGGTATTTCCTTTGGATTTCGGCCACCCTTACTCCAAATGGTTAACCAACTGAATGAACATGTAAATATGAAGATTATGAGTGTATAAACTCATAAAAATCAGAAGAAGAAAACCGCATGAAGACTAGAGAAGCTTAAGGTATGTTTTTACCTTATAATGTAGATTTGAACAACCTTGGTCCCTAGACTTGCTTCAGCCGAGATTGGTGTTTGTTC
This sequence comes from Limonium bicolor, assembly GCA_023374045.1. Taxonomy (NCBI): domain Eukaryota; kingdom Viridiplantae; phylum Streptophyta; class Magnoliopsida; order Caryophyllales; family Plumbaginaceae; genus Limonium; species Limonium bicolor. Next base: position 143,969,202 of record CM041779.1, on the reverse strand, counting down.
TAACCTTAAAACACTGAGAATGAGCCATAGGAAGTGATAAGTCACGAGATATAAGTGTAGGTAATGAAGAGATGAAGAAAAAGAGCTAAAATAAGCCTTAAACCATTACCTTAGGTGCTTAAGAGATCGATTTGTCTTCCTTACTCAAGAACACAGCTTGAGAGAGTTTGGAAGAGCTAAGGGCTCGGCTGGAATGGGACAAGAGGCAAGGGAATGAGAGGAAAGGTGTTTAAATGGTTAAAATGTAAAAAATGGAATAGTAACAAGGTGAATCATCACATTAGGTAAGTATTTAGCAACTAATGTTGTGTGTGCTGTCTTCCCTCCTCCTTGCCTGCCGACAGCATGAGGGTCAAATGGGTCATTAATTGACCATTGACCATACTTGGTTAATTTTGATCAAAAATGCACTATTTGGGTACTATTCATAAATAAATGACATATTTTGATTTTTAATTTTCAAACTTTGATTTAGACTTTATAAAATAGTCTATCATGTCAAATTAATGATTTAAATGATATACTCCAGTCTTTAAAATGACAAAAAGTCATTATCTTAGAGCTCATACACAAAAACGTGCTTTAAGGTGTTTTAGTGCACATTTTGTGTCACAGGGTGTTTCTGAGCTTAGTTTTCTTTGAGAACAGTTTTGTTGTGTTCCTTACTTCATTATAATACTTAGGAATCCACTTTGGATCCTATTTGAGGTCATACAATCTTTATGGTGTCTCAAAGCACATTTTTGGCTTTACCGATCTCAAAGCATGTTTTGCCTTGTTGAGATCTTTTAGATTGTTCCCCAATGATATTTAGATGTTTATTAACCATCTTAGATCATTAATAGATCATTTAATTAAGTTTTTAAGGTTAGGGGTATTTCATTTATACTCCAAGCATGAGTAAACCATAAGGAACAAATTAATGTAAGATTTAAGGCAAATATTACCTTAAAGTGGAAAGGCTAACTCAAGGAGTTTTCGGCCTATATACAGAACACCAAAGGGTGTTAAAATCACCATAAAAACATGGGGAATACCAAGATGACAACAACATGCTATGGTAATAGGTTTTACCTTGGCAAAATGCCTTAAAGTATGAATTTTTCTCTTGTTTTCGGCCACTCTTGTTCCAAGGGGTTAACACACTGAAACAACATGATAATGGGAAGATAATGAGTGTATAAACTCATGGAAATCAAGCAAATAAAACTGGATGGAGAAAGGAAAACCTTAAGGTATGTTTTTTTACCTTAAAATGGAAATTTTGACCACCTTGGTCCCTATGGATGCTTCAGCCGAGAATAACCCTTAATCAAGGTTGAAAATACTGATAATGAGCCATGTAAATTGATAGATTATTAGCTCCATGTGTAGGTAATGAAGAGATGAAGAAAAAGAGCTAAAATATGACTTAAACTATTACCTTAGGTGGGAATGAGTTAGATTTCCCTTTATTGCTCAAGAAAAAGGCTTGAGAGGTTCTGAATGAGCTAGGTACTCGGCTGGAATGGGACAAGAGGAAAGAGAAAGGAAGATTTTGCGTTTTAAGGAATAAAAAGTATTAAATGGAATAGTAAAGTGATGATTCACTAAATTGCCTTGATATTTTGGTTAAAGGCAGATGTGCTGTCCTCCTCCATTAATTATGCTGCATACATATAGATAAGTATGGTTCAAGTCTTGACCATTGACTTGGCTTGGTCAACATTACTTAAAAATGCACTATTTTGGTTACTATTCACAAATGAATGCCATATTTGTGATTTTTTTGAAAATCTTTGAATTAGACCTTCTAATGTGGTACATTATAGTACATTAGTATAGCAAGGTGTAATCCAGCCCCTAAAACCTCTCAAAACCCACTTAGAAACTCATTTTTTCTCAAAAACGTGCTTTAAGGAGTTTTAAAGCACAATTTGTGTTAGAACATGTTTTTGAGCTTGGTTTCCTTTGAGAATAGCTTTATAGTGTTCATTACTTAATTATAATACTCAGGAATCTACTTTGGATCCTAATTGAGGCCATACAATCTCTATGGTGTCTTAAAGCACATTTTTGGCTTTACTGATCTTAAGGCATGTTTTTGCCTAGTTGAGATCTTAGATTGTTCCCCAATGGTATTAAGATGATTATTAATCTTCTTAGATCATTAATATGTCATTTAATTAAGTTTTTAAGGTTAGGGGTATTTCATATAGTGTTCTTCGGTTTCATATAGCGTTCTTCGTTTTTATGTTATCAACATATACCGTATTACTAAATTAAGAGGACAACTAGGTAGACTAGGATTCATTCGTGTTGTAATGGATCTTAACCATGTTGTTATACTTTTCTAGATTTATAACTTCTTTTGTACATCCAAGCCAAAGCTGAAGAAATACAAGCCAACACTGAATTACTCCCTAACGAGGAGTATTAGAATGCCATAAATAGTAGCCAAAACTGAAGAAACAGAGGTCCAACACTAAATTACTCCCTAATGAGGAGTATTAGAATGTCATAAATAGTCTTCTAGTGCAGCACATTGGCCATCTTGCTAAAAAAATCATCTCATCTTTCTAATCATTTCATTTCAGGAATGCTCAAAAAAAGTAATCGTCACTCTCACTATATCGTAGGAAGAGATGGAGGGAGCTTGATGCCAGTAGGAAGTTTGTGAAGAAGATGCGGAGGTAAGTGATGAAAAATGAGCGCAATCAGGATGTCATTACAAATGAAATAGATTATATGAAGCGAATGATTGATTCGATCAGTATGTTTTCTTCTGGTTTAAGTTCTAATCGCATGGAAAAGAAGAACAACAAAGACGGTACAATGGGAGAAGAAGGAGCAGAGAAAGAAAAACAAGAAGAGGTGGAGAAAGGTGAACAATTATAACTACAAACAATTTAGTCAAGCAAATGTACAAAGTTAACAAACCATCCATACTGTATCTTAAAACAACAAAAACATAAAACCCTAAACTATGGTGCGCCGTACTGGTGATAGTATGAATCCTATATAGATAAGGTACTGAAGACCTCATCTATCCCCTGTTCAGTTTGCCTTTGTTCCTTGTCTCGCATCTCCTCACGGTAGTAACGCCAGTCCCAGCTACGGCTCCCAGGAAAGTAAGGCCTACCAACCTCATTGGCCTCACTCATGAGCTATAACATAATATTATAAAGTTAGCCTAGCATTCATAAAATGCTATAATCAACTGAAATTATATAAAGGTGTTGTTGTACATGTTAGGATTCAGGATCTTTGGATGGGTGTGTTTGACGTACCTATCCAGGTAATCTCTGTCACATGCATGCAGCGCCGCCCGTGTCTTTGGATGGGTGTGTTTGATGTACCTTTCTCCCTCTTTTTCGGATCTAATGTTCGGTCTAATAGGGGGAGATGTGATACACTAAATGTACCCGAATTGGCGGAGACAACGCTCCGGCATATATGGCTCATTCACGCTCATGTACTGCAAGGTACCCCTATACCAAGTGCGACCCCTGTTCTCATTCACCTTCTCGCGACCGTAGGACAACCAATCAATCTACATTGGATCACAGGGAAACGTAAGGATCAATAATAAACAATAATGTAAATAATACAAATTGAAATTGTTGTACCACTTACATTTCTTGTTGTCAGAGCATCTAGATTCTTGCAGTAGTTCTAGCGAATCCTTATTTTTCTGCTGGGAGGTCGGCCTGACCCATCTCATAGCCCACGGTCTATC